>BSAI01000012.1:45591071-45619289 GCA_036245035.1 Adrianichthys oophorus | reverse complement strand
TTCTTTCTTTCTTTCTTTCTTTCTTTCTTTCTTTCTTTCTTTCTTTCCTCATCATTCTCAGTCTTGCCATTGGTCTTTGTGGCTCTCCTTGTTTGTGTCTTCCTCTGTTCATTGTAATCACTTGTTTACACATTTCAATGTATTTATTTAATCGATAACTGGACGTGTGATGACCTTTTTAGTTTGATTGTCAGAAGGAGTCCTATTTGCTGTTAATTCTGAGGTTACTGCCAGCAGCTGCTCAGCTCCGCCCATCTTCAGGTGTGGAAGAAAGAGAAAGCAGTCACCTGCTGCACTCTGAAGAACTTCGTTTTCTTCTTTTCGACCTGTCAGAACTTCCTTTCTTCACGAGAACGCACCTCTCAGAGACTGAACAGTCTTTCTTTCTTCTTCTGAGAGCGTTCACCATTTCTCAAAGCCAACAGAGACTGAACTTTTGCTGGCTGTAGCTTCATATTTAACAGTGGAATGGAAATCTTCTCACCAAGACAGCAAATGTGTTTATTTGTCTTCCTTCTGCATGAACTTTTTTTTTTCACTTTTATTGTGCACACTAAACGGTTTCACAAATGTATGATGAAAAGACATTTCTTTGTGACAAGGAATGTAAAACTGCACTATTTAAGTTGATGCGTTCATGCTCTTTTTCATGCAAAGCGCTAATGTGGTGATGTGAAGAAAGGATCTGAAATGTGACAACAAAGGTTTTCTTTGTGAATAAGTTGGCTCAGAAACAGGGGGAGAAAGTGTGCACTTCAGCTGCTGGATGTTTCAAATGCTGCTTTAACATTCATTAGTGAAACTAAATGTTGTTTCCGGTCCTGCTTCCTTCCTTTTTTGCCCAAAACGATCAAGGGATTGAAGCAGACCTGAGCAGCGGCCAGACATCGGTTAATCCATCGCATGAGGGGTTTCCACATCCACATCTGTTTGTCTTCTTTGTGAGACTTTTGTGTTTCTTTGTTGATAAGAGTGTCCGTTAGGCAGCATGAGTCTGGTCATCATGTCCTGGACCTTAACATGACTTTGTAATCTGTAGCACAACGGACATGTTTGTCTCTCATAGGATTCAGCTTCTTCATTTTCTACATCACCTAAAAAAAGATGCACATCATTGAAAAGGTGCAGCAATAAGATTTTAAATCTGAAAACAATCTTGACAGTAGGACGACTAGGATATTCACAATACTGACGTGTGTAATATGCTGTATTTATTAAACAATTAAACAAATTCTAGGTCATTTAGGCTCATGTTTTTACTTCCACTGTCTTTTCTTATGGTTGAGTACCTCTGCCAAACTAAAAAACAAACTGATTGGATTTATGAGTCAATTTGATTACAAAAAAAACATATTTTGGTTTTAAAAAACACATTTCACACTATTCAAACAGACTAAAGAAAAGTCTAACTTTCTTTAAAAAAATGTGTTCATAATTGTAATAAAATGTGATTTAAGGCAGTTTTTTGTACAAGAAAACACAACAAGGACATTTTGATGATGGATTAGATAAATTAATAATTTTCTAAGCAAAGATTTTGTTTCATTTAATATTCAATATATATGTACTTAGCCCTAATAACATTAACCTCTTAACACATGATTTTATTTCCAGCCTTTGAAGCAAATCTTCTGTTTTGCTTCAAGTTAAACTAAGGTAAGTTTGGAGCAGAAATCGTTTGATGCGTGAGATAACAAGGTAAAAAAAAAAAACATTTTAAAACAAATTGCAAAAATAACAGAGAGTTCTTCATGTGTAAATGCAATTTGGCCAGTACTCATTTTCTGGTTCAGGTCAGAAAACCAAAATTCAGCTGCTTTCTGTCCTCATTTATGTCTTTTTCTGTAAAAGAGTGTAAATCTTCAGACTAACTGGCCGATAAAAATCCATCTGGAAATGCATCGCTGGAGCTTTAGCCTCAGTCATGCACAGACTGTAAGACATTTGATAGTCCATCCTTTGAGCCAGCTTAGTGTGTGACCTATGTGTGACTGCTGGGCTGCACGCTCTGGCCCCGCATCACGCCAGTTTTTGGTCTCTGGAACTGACTCGATCCACACTATCTGGCTTAGCTGCTGAAGAGATATGCATCACTGCAGTGGTGGATGTTATCTATGAGAGGCAAACTGTAATCCCTCAACCACTCCACTAACCTATGCAGTCCAACCCTAATAAAACCAACAGACAGATGAGCTCAGGTTGATGATGAACAGATGCCATTGGAGACGTATATTTTGCTCTTTGCTACAATTTCAAACAAAGTGGTTGAATTTATTAATTTTTACATTTCATTTTCACTAAGACCTTTTCATTGACCACTGGCTGACAGTTCTGCTACAGAATTATTGACAAAATAACAAACTTTGGGCTAAACAAAAGTTAAATTGAAAAAAATGAAGAAAAGTACATTTTTGCACAGAAATGTGTAGTTTCCTGGAAAAAAATTGTCCTTAAAACAAATTAAAAGTATAGAATACAAGATGTTGTTTCCCAGTTTTTATTAGTGGAAAATTTGTCTTGGCACGTAACGTCTTGCCCTTTTAAGACTAAATTTAATATTAAAAGTAGCTATAAGCACTCCTATTTGAATATATTTTTCATGTATTGCTTGAAAAAATGTTTATATATCTTTAAAGATCCATTCCAATGAAAGTTGTGTTTTTACATGTTCTAGTGGCATTTTTCTGATGATGGAAGACTCATATAGAGAAATGTTAGTATTTCTGAGTCTTTCTTTATTCAAATTGTTGAGAATCAGGGGGAGAAACAAGACTGTATTAATAAAGATTGCATTTGTGATGTAGAAACTATGCCGGACAGGTCACAAGCTTCCTGCTCTGCTCCATTCTGATGCATCCACTTGCAGACACATAGATCCATGAACGTCTTTGTTGTCCTCGTCTGAGCTGGAATCTGGATCAGAACTGTACGGCTGGAAAGCTCCAATATTGCTCGCCGTGCTATGTGGGGCTGTGAGCTAGCAGAAGAGAGTGATTGTGTGAAAGGGTGATTGGAAGGGGGGCGGGGTTGCCTATGATCCCGACTACAACTCAGAGGTGAATTCTAATGATCTTCGAGCAAGTCTGTTTCTAGAAATAAGACCACTCTAAAATCTAAAGTCTAAATTTTTGTTTACAAAATAATAACAATGAATGCCAGTCTAACTTGTTGACATTTATTGAACTTTGAGATAACATCCTTCAAATTAAGCCAAACGTGACAGTAAAATGTGAGTGTTTTTGAGTCTTCAATAAATGGTTTCTACTGTCAAGAGTTCAGAGCAAAAGGATTTCGAGTCATTTTAATTATAATTTAAAGATCCTATCTCTTAAAAAGTTCTTAACCATTCTGATTTTGAGAGACTTTGATTAGAAATTAACGAGCAGTTGAACCCTATAGTTCAGAACATGACTTTATTTAAACAGCAAACGCAAGTATCATTGTGTCTAAAAGATACTAAAATATTGGCTTCCATGCTGTTTGATCCTGACCCAATATTAGGATTCAGAAGATACACTGGCAACCTCCGCATTTGCAGTCCTTTAAGCCTGGAGATTTAGTCACTTTGCTGCAGCTCTAACGTAATCCTGGCAGCTGTGGAAACCTGGTTTGTGCTGTTTGTGCTTGGCTGTCTACACACAAAGTGCAGCAATCAAATGAAAGGTGTAAAGCGTTGTTTGCAGTGGGCATTCACATAAATGTGTTTTGAGATGTGAAAATGTCTAAAAAACTCTATTTGGTCCACAATCTCAAGCAGGTTTCATGAAAAATCAATAAAGAAAGTCATGCAAAACATGAAAAATCCAATGATGTAGAAGTCCTTTAATTACATTCTTAAATTTTCAACATCAATAGCAGGGCTCTACTGGTTTTACAATATACAAAGCCTGCAACCACAATGGTAAACATGAGGTAGATCAACCAGGCACCAAGGCGACCGCGAGGCTGCACAAACACATCAAACGGCGAAGATTGTGAGAGCAAGTTGCATAAAAACTATTCAATAATCAAATGTTGTGTACCAGTGGAAAACAACAAAAAAGAGCTGATTCTGAGGGAGCAACTGTTCTGTTGATAGACTTTAAACTTGAACTAATGCAAGTTCACTATGACCCTCAGTGACATTCAACCGATCTACCTTTCTTCCGTTGGGGTTTCTGTGCAAAGCCGCGGTTTTCCAAGAGGTAGAGCTCTTTCAAACCCGCGACCAAACGTTACACTCCGACGTGATTCTCAGTCCAAAGCTATCATCAAATAAATAAAAAATCCCCCTTGGACCAGACTTTCATTTACAATGCAAAAAATAAAAAATAAAAATAGAAGAACAGAGAGGGACATTTGTTTACAGATACATCTAGGTAGATTCTTCTCATCTGCAGCATAAAATGTTGAAAGAATAGAAACGGGCAACAGTTACATGAGACTTGAAAACCCAGAGATTACAGGGGATAATATATATTAATGTAAACAAAAATTTAAACAGAACAGTAGTCCAAATGTAATCCCAATTCCTTCAAAAATGGGTGGTTTCTGTGTAAAACATCACTTAAGGGACAATCTTTGGGCAACCCTGTGGAGAAAGACACAAACAAAACACTTTCAAGTATATAAACTGACCTGGTGAGCTGCTTTTGGCAGCGGCTATTCTTGGACTGCCCTTTGAAACCAGTTCAAGGTACAGGAATGGCGGCCAAAGCTGACGCAGTACAAAGAGTCTTAAAACTCCAGAACCGGAGCCGAAGAACCAGGCAGGATCAGTGGCAGGGAAGGAGCTGGATTGTTACTCTAGTAGTTACTCTGATTTGTGAGCATTTCCATCAGAAAATGTTCATAAATGCTCCAGATTTTGATGAGTTAATATTTGGAGTTTTGGGAAAAACAAGAGTGTTTCTAAGTCTTGTTCAGGGTTTGTAAAAACAAACATTACTGATTTACATCTTAAAATCACGCTGGGGTGGTACATTCTTCAAAAGTCACATCTTGTAAACTTTCTTTTGTGATGACAGACATTCATTTGGAAAATCAGAGTTGCAGTCACACAGCTTCTTATCAAAGATTATCAATGCCATGGAAACTTTTTAGATGCACAAAAGAAAACTTTACATGTGCTAGATTAAATGGTTCAAGTCCCACTGGTAATGATTACAGAAATACAACGAAAGCTAAAATCTCTTTTTGTTTTCGTAACAGTTAAGAAGAGGCAGAGCGGGCGGGACAAACACGGGAAAAAGGCAAGGTGCAGCCGAGTCTTTGGTGCGGAGTTAAAACCAAATCTACGTTTTGAACCAGGAGGAAAAGTTTGCTGCTTCCGAGCCGCGTCCATCAAATCTCCCATTTTTCCAAAAACCCTGAGATAAACACGCACGTCCAGAAGGACATGCTGGACTTAAAAGTTTATGAACAAGTCTTCAAGTAGTCCCGTCTGATTGGAGGGTGTTCATATTTGAAAACAACAAATGTTAAAATTCAGCTGTGCATTTCTTTCTCTTCAGCTGTCCTCCTCTGCAGCTCAGACTGAGATTAGTCCTATTGGACCAAACTAAGAGCCACAAGTAAGAATAGTGACGTCCAAGGGCCTGGAGAGGGTAGCGGTCGCTTGCGTGGTCTGCCCTTTTTACTGTCTTCTGGCTAAACCCTCGAGCTGTTCAAACGTGGTGCCCTGTCAGAAAGTAGAGAGGTCGATCCTCGCTGCAGTTGGCCGTCTGAAATTCGTCTCGCAGCCGGAACTGCCACTCGTCCTCCAGCTCCAGTCGGACGATGGTCTGACGCAGAGAGCTGCGGTCCTGACAGATCACGCAGAGAGTGGCGCCTGCGGACACAAGTCGGGGTCAGAAGTCAGACCATACTGCTCTTTGTGTGCACACGAAAACGACGGGTCCGGTCAGGCGTCACCTTTCAGGAAACTGAACTTTTTCAGGAGTCCAGAGACAACGAAGGAGTCGCAGAGGTAAAGCAGCAGGCCACTGAACACCAAACCCTGATGGTTCAGGTTGGTGGAGTGTGGGCGAGAGTTGATGTAACACACAGAAATCTGCACAAAAACAAGGGACGCTTTGGTAATGGCACTCCAGCAAACTACAGGGAACAGTCTCTGTCATAAAACAACACAAGTTCAGCTGCTTCTACAAGCAAAATGTACACGTGCAGTCAAAAAATCCTAACAGAAATATAGTGTTTATGTATGCAAAATGTGGGAGTCTTTGCAGAAAAACAGCCATCAGCAATCCTCTCTTTGCACTGTTGGCATTCAGTGTTTGCTCGTGTAAGCAGGTCAGAGTGTTCTCAGGGAAACAGATGGCAAAACTCTGCTTCTCTGTGCTGCAAAAGGGGTTTTTACTATCATCATCCCATCTAAAGCAGAAAGAAAAGTCCAAAATATTTAAAGGACTTTAAAGCGAGTGCAAACTCCAGGGCAGGGGTTGCCACACGGTTTTGACATGCAAGCTACTTTTGAAACGACATAAGAACTACAGTGGAGGAAATAGGTATTTGATTCCTTGCTGATTTTGTAAGCTTGCCCACCTAAAAAGAAATTGACAGTCTGTCATCTTGATGGTCAGTTCATTTGAACCGTGAAAGAAGGAATGTCATAAAGAAAATCAAGAAATTTACTTTAATAATTTCTATACATTTATTTGCATGTCATTGTAGGACATACGTTTTTGAACCCTTTTGTCGTAAAGACTTTGTGGCCAAACCCTTATCATCAGCACAGAGGTCAGACGTTTCTTGTAGTTGATGAGCAGTTTTCTGCACGTCAGGAAGAATTCTGGTCCACTCTTCTTTACAAATGACTTCTAAATCCTTCAGATTTCGTGACTGTTGCTTGGCCGCTCTGAGCTTCAGCTTCTCCAATGGTTTTCTACAGGATTGAGGTCCAGAGACTGGCTGGGCCGCTCCATGACCTTGATCTGCTTCTTCTTTAGCCGTTTCTTGGTTGTATGTTTTGGGTCTTTATCTTGTTGGGAGACCCATCTACGATCCATGTTAGGCCTCCCGACTTAAGGAGGGAAGGAGGTTCTCAATCAGGATTTGATGGTATAAGGCCCCGCCCATCCTCCTATCCACACAGTGAAGTAGCAGAAAAACACTTCCACAGCATAATACTTCCACCTCCATGCTTGACAGTGAGGATGGTGTTCTTGGGGTCATAGGCAGCATTTCTCTTCCTCCAAACATGAGGGGTTGAGTTGATGCCAAAGAGCTCCATGTTGGTCTGATCTGACCACAGCAGCTTCTCCCATCACTCTGTAAATCATGAAGGTGGTGTTTGGTAAACTTCTGCACACGTGCCTTCTTAAGCAGGGGAGCTTTGTGAGCACTGCAAGAACCGTTACAGCATAAAGTATTCCCAATGTTTTCATGGTGACTGTGGTTCTTTTGGATCATCAACAAACTCAATTTCTCCCCGTTCTCATGAGCATGGAAACCTCACCAGGTCAGATCTGGTTTGGAGCCCCAGACCTACAGGTGGATTGATGGTCATGTTCTTGTATTTTGGAACAGTTGTTGTCCCCTTAACCCTCAGCTTCTTGCTGGTGGTTTTGTAGTCCATTCCGGTCTCGTGTAGGTCTACAATCTTCTCTCATAAATCCACTGAAAGCTCTTCAGTCTTCCCCTGTTGGAGAGTTTGGAGTCTGACTGATGATTGGTTCAAACGGGTGTCTTCAATTCCAGTGACAAGTTGATAAGGAGAGTCTAACTGGTCTGCGTTAACCACAACTCTTAATCCTTATTTACCCTCAATGAAATGCAAATAATTTGTTTATTGATTCTCTTACGTCGATGTTTTGATTTTCACTGTTCAAATGATCCAACCATCAAGATGACAGACTGTCCATTTCTTTTTAAATGGGAAAACCAAGAAAATTGGCAAGGAATCAAATACTTACTTACTCCACTGTATATAGGTATAGGTACATACATGTGAAAATTTCAAATCAATATTTTTGAAATATTCACATTTATGTATTTAATTATGCAGAACTATAATGAAAAGTAGGTTCTAAAGTGAACCAATTATTTTTTCATCAAATTTATAAATTTAGACGAATGTGTCAATCAAGACATGATAAAAAGTTCCTCTGTCATTTTTCCTTTAACAGTATGTTAAATTAGACCCATGTGTTTGTAGTTGTTATGACAACGGTGCCCGCAACACTCATGGTCAGACGCTGAACGTTCAACTCTAAAGTTTAGGAGGAATAAAACCTCTAAATTGGCCAGCAGAGCGCTCAGTTTAGTGGAAACACGCATGCACAATGATGAATATATCACCAGATCTTCAATTGGAGGTTCTGCATGTCAACCAAGCGACGTACTTCATGATGCTTGGCTGACTGCCTTTTTTAATTTTATTTTTTCACATTTTTGATGGCCCACGATCTGCCCACACTTCCCTTGGTTGGGGTATTGGGCCCCCCTTGCTCCATGGACTTCTTACCTCCGGGCTGAGGTTGAGGTAACTGTCAATGGACAGAACTGGGTTGTTTCGGTTCCGAACCGCCTTTGGAAAGAGTCTGTGGCTGCAGCTCTGCAGGAACCTCTCCAGCAGGAACTGGGCCGGAGCATCTAAGAGGGTCTGCTCGCTGTCTGGCGCGCAGACGTACTGGGATGGGCTGAATGGTGCCGGATTTTCAATTTCCTGTCACGACAGGCACATTAGGAACAGCTTTACAGTTTAAAAAAAAAGAAAGCAAAAAGATCAAGACAAGTACCATTAGTTTGGGTTTGACAACAAAATCTTTGTTTCCTCCGACTGGAATGTGTTTCTTCATCAGGCTAAAGTTGTTGAAGCGGCACAGCAGTAACCCACTGCTGTTAATCCTCAGGTTAATGTCCACTTCCTCGCAGTCATAACTGCAGGGGAAAAGCAGCGTCAATCCACAAAGACAAGAACGTGCGGTTCATTCACCCGTTTCCCAAACCTACCGGTTTAGGTCGTACTGAACGTTCTGCGTCAGGTCCACGTTCAGCATGACAAAGTCGTGCAGGTGGCATCGACTGAAGGGCTTGCTGGGAGTCTTGTTGGCCAGGCTGCTGCTCCACTTGGAGATCCCACACATGGCGTACAGTAAGATCTTTGGGGTGTTCTCCATGTGCTGCAGCACCATCTTCAAGGGTACGTTGGTCGACGACGGGCTTGGATCTGAAGCGTCACTGAGAAACAAGACAAACGTGGTTGACTCAGAAGAAGAACGCCACTAAAAAAAATGGCAGATTATAAAGTTATTTTGTTATTATTTTATCTCTTAGGCACAGTGCACATTAAGATCATCACATGCCATGAGCCAGAATTAGCCCAGAGGCTAATTTTTATCTGTTGTCCCCAGACAGATGTTAAAATTGTCTACGTAAAAAGCTAAAAACAACAATTGAAAATATCAATAAAAATATACAATAAAAACACAGTTATGGAACGATCAATAAAATACCCATTAATAAAGATGCATACATTAAGAAACATAAAAATGAAGATAAAAAACAATCAGTTTGTTGTGTCAAGTACCAGTTTTTGATGTGTTTTTTTTAAAGAGTGTTTTTGTTTGCTTCTCTAATACTCTGAGGGACAGTGTTCCATTCTTGTGCTACTGTTACTGAGAAAGTGCTTTGACTGAAGGCCCTTCTCCACAGAGTGCTTATGTTTAGCCTTTACAAGTGTGCATTTGTCAATCACATTGGCTGTCCTCAGTGTTCGGCAGCTGGAAAAGACGCCGCCGTCCTCCTTTGTGGTGCAGAAAGGCTTTGATCATAAGCCGATAGGAACCAAGGAATTCAAACACAGACACTTGTTATTTCACCACTGCTTTGTAATATCTGTGAGCAAGAGAGACAACATTTTAGGTTTTTGGTGAGTTTCTGTGAGCGTGTTCATATGTGAGGCAGCAGAGCGTGGAGTCACAAATAACAAATGAATGTGACGAACGTCACTCGGGTATTTTGAAGAATTAAATGATTTAGAAAAGGAATCTACTTTGGATCTTGAAACCGATGTTGAGGTAGACGATCCTTATTATCAAGCTGCAGAGGAAACACCAGAAGAGACGAGAGAGGAGGACTTCATTTGAAATCATTTTAGGCTATGTAAACATAAATATCTACTCATTTTTATCAAAAGAAAAACTTGTTCAAACGTGGTTTGTAGCTGTATTTATGCTACAAGTTTCTCAACATTTGACTGAAACTTGGAGTTGATTAGTTTGTAAACAGCTGACTCTGTCATGTAAAACCTCAGTTATGTTTCTGTAATGTCTGAACTGTAGATAAGGTAGATTTTTGTATTAATGTTGTATATCTGTCCTTGTAGATGCACAAGGTGCTCCTTTGGTGAACATAAAGAGAGGAAAGTGCAGCTGATGATGCCCAAGACTGTTTTTTTAATACATTTTTACATTGTTTTGATCTTTTTTTTTTATTTTCTGGGGGGAATTTTGTGCATTTTTACTGTAACATTGCACTTTTGATCTTTGTTATAAAACATGAAAATAACTTGTTCTCAATTTTTGTGCTTTTTGCAGTAAATTTTAAAGTAAAGTAAAATTTGACAACAATTACCATTCTGAATTGTGTTGATTTTTTTGTATAGCTTCAGGTTCACTGTGAAACTATTGTGTAGTTTAATTTAAAAAGCCGGAGTTGTACTAAAAAAGAATATTAAGCATTGCCACAATAAACTGCTTTAAAGGTTTAATTATTAGTTATTTGTCAAGTAGTGAAAAACACTCAAAACGGGCCCAGGACTTCTTAGGGTTAATGATGTTTTCAGCCTTTTTAGGCCATAAACTCTATAAAAGGGAGAAGAAAAACAAGCTCTTAGTGGTTAGATGTTTTCCCACCAAAGAGAGAGCTTAAAACTGCACTCTTGTCTTTTTTCAACATTTTTTTACACCATCTTAACTTTTTCCTGCAGAATCTTGCATACTACCTTCCATCTGCTGACTGGTGGGCGTTCCACTGCACGCAGGAGTCGTCCATCATCACAACAAAAGGCCATACATCTTGTCTTTTGACACCTTGCTCTTCCAGGCGGTTTCTCTCCAGCTCAAGGTTATGGTATGAAAGCTCTTTGATCATAAAGCGAGCAGCACCTGAAGACCCAAGTTCAGCACCATTTTTCATTAATCAGCTTTTGATGTCCTGTAACCAGAGTGAAGAGCTAGAGGAGGCAATAAGCTGCACAAATCACATTTCACAAGTCAACTATTGTGCTTTAGAAAGGCAGGGAGTGATACGTTGCTGTTCAGATTATGCTTATGTACTCTAAAAATAGTTTATCCTTGACTGAACTGTTAAAGAGGAAACTGCTGATATGATTTGGAGAGCTGCTTTGCTTGGAAACACCCTTTTTTCCACAGACATTCACCTAATTGGCTGCTTTGTAAATGACCTTATGGAGCTGCAGGTCTTTTCACGCACAGCAGCTTGCTCCCATTGGCTAAAAGAACAGTCACCTTTCACCTACCATGAACCTGCCATATAATACGCCTGAAATAAAAAAATGAACGCTTCTTTATAAAGATAAAACAGAGAAAAAAACTCAAGTAAAAAGAATCAATAATAAACCAAATCCCGCACATGTTTGCTTGACCTCACTTTATCTGTTTTCTTTGAGGTTTTGCAGGTCAGTCAACGTTCTGAAGTCATAGCGTGCCGCTCACCAACTCCAGCATTATTGAACATCGCTGGCAGGACAAGCAGGATGTGGTTGGGCCAGTACTTCCTGTAGTGGGGCATCTCAAACTGCTTGATCACCAGGATGTGCAGATGAGAGGTGCCCTCCATGGCATGGAAAAGGTTCAGCAGGCCGTGCTCTTGGCGTCCTGTTGTCGGGGTGAAGATCGGACTTTTTAAAAGATCAAGATCCTGGAAAGAGAAGAAGAGAACGAATTAACGTTTGATGTGCTGGAGGTCATCGTTAGTTTATCAGCGTTCAGGAAAATCCCTGTTTTTGTGCAGCTCTTTTATCATTCCAAAGTATTATCCAATTCTCCTAGAAGACCCACTCCGATGAAAATTGTGCTTTGATCACGTACTTGTGCATTTTTCTGATGATGAAGAACAAAGAAAATTAAACTTAAATGTGCATGTCTAAGTATTTATTTATTCAAATTGTTGTGAATCAGGAGCAGATGAAAAATTACTGTTTGAAAAAAATCTGTGAGGTAGAAAATACACTGGGCGGGGCCACAAGCTCCCTGCTCCGCTCCATTCTGATCCATCCTAATGCAGACAAATAGATCCATGAACATATTTCCTTTCCTCGTCAGAGCTGGAATCTGGATCTAAACTGTACGTATGAATAGCTCTGATATTGCTCGCCATTTTTGTTGCATCGCTAATGTTAGGCTGGGGGTGTGAGGGGCTGTGAGCTAGCAGGAGAGCATGTAAACAGGGGGGGATTACTTTCAGGTGACGGAAAGGGGCCAGGGTTGCTCCGTGGCAATGGTCCAACCCACAACTCAGAGGTGAATTTCTAACACTGCGCAAACTCGATGGTCTGATCTGACCACAGCAGCTTCTCCCAATCACTCTGTAAATCATGAAGGTGGTCATTGGTAAGATTGGTAAGATTGGCAAGATCGTTGGAGTGGTACTTTAAGTATGAGCAAATGTAGCAACAAAAAAAAACAAACCTTTGTAGACACCAGAGGCAGACGCAGGCACTCCAGGTGGCTGCCCTCCTGACTGAAAACAAAGTGCTTCTCCTTGGCTTTAGGAATGAAAAACTGGAGCTGGACCTCCTCTCCCAGCATGGACGAGGAGAAGGTGAAAGCGTGGAAGGTGCACTCCGACAGCTGCAAACCAGACGTATGTGTGTTTTTACTAGAGGGAATGACAAAGGCGTCTCTGCAGGGGAAGAGGTGCATGCTGGGTCTCACCTGTGCAGCAGGACCTGCCTCGCAGTAGGCGTGACACTGCTCACAGTGATGAAAGGCGTTGTGAGCGGCAAACCTAGTGAGCCGGATCGACTTGGTCAGTCGCTTGGTTGGTGTTTGGCTTTCTCCTTCCTGCCGAAGTTCTGCAGAAACATCCACAAAAGCCCCGAAGTGTGCATTGAAATAAATGTGAATGAAACTGCAGATGGAAGTGCATAACTCTGTGTGGGTTCTGACAGGTTTCAGACCTTTGAAGAACTTGGAGATCCTGTGCGAGTAAACAGGGCTTGCTTTTCTGAATTTAGGATCTCTGGGAGTGGGGTCAAAGGGCATCTTCCGAATTTCTTCAACGTCAGGCCACTGGGAATTCACTGGACTTGTTACTTCTGTCATTTCTGAAGATTAAAAGACAAAATCCTTTAAAAAAAAAAAGAAAAACAGACTGAAGAAAACTAATTTGATTTTGCTAGATTCTGCTTCTCCAGCCAGAAACCAAGAGGGAAAAGTTCGGTTTTCTTATTTTAATGCTTTGCAATTTCTAAGTCACTTTAAAATTAAAAGTTTTCAGAAAAAATAACCAATGTCTACTCATCAAATTGTAATTTTTTGTAGTTTTAATTACTTGAACGTATCTGGAAATAAATATTTAAATAAACATTATTTCCGACTTTAGGGCTTGTTTTAAATATGAAAAACAATCTTCAGAATCCTTTTCGCTCATGTGTCCTAGCATTGATCGGTCAGTGGCTGTGATGCTCACCGTCCTCTTCATTCTCCTCCTCTTCATCATACACATCTACCTCCAACAGCCTTATAAGCATGCGATGAAGGAGACGCAAAAGCTGTAAATAGGCACCAGTTTTTCCCACCTGGCAAAGGAAAAAAAAAACTGTAATTATACTAAATAGATGTGATTTTTTTGAGTCCAGTATTTGTGTTCATGTTGGTTACCTGTGGTGGTCCGCTGAGCAGCAGGCGTCTGGGATGGGGGACAGGTGATGCCTCATAATCAGCATGATGCTGCCTAGCAACAGTCCACTGGCGGTAATACATGCTCTGCTCTGCCCTCTGCAGGTCGTGAGCGAAAATGGGCCTCAGCGGACTGCTCCAGGACACGTCTGCATGAGGCAGGAGGGAGACGGAGCTCAGCTGACTCGCCGACTCCCCTGCCAGGAGGTTGTAAGCAGCTCTGGACAGGATGACTGTCCGCGGAGATACTCGGGAGGAGGATGGCGGTTGGCCGCTCTGAGTTGACTGGCTGGGCTTCTGACCAGAGGAAGAAGATGTGGAGGGGGAGGAAGATGAGGAGCTGGAGTAAAGGGACGGGAGGGCGTTGGAGGCTTTACAGGGGTTGGAGGAAAACTGGCTTCCAAGAGAGTCGCACTCCTGCTTGAATACTTGTGTTAGGGTGCCGATGTCAGAGGTGACGGGGTCCCCGGGGTGGGAGGTGGAGGGCTTTTGGGAGGAGTCTGCGATGTCAGACGAGCTGACTCCATTTTCAACCAGAGAGCCTGAAAGGGATTAAACTCAAACTGTAGAAGCAAGAAGTAAATGTAACTCAAAAAGTCCCACTCTGATCATTGATCTGTTTTCAAATCGTTCCCAGTGGGCTTTTCAATTATGATCATGCCGTTTTTAAATAAAATTTTAAAAAACAAAACAATATAACTTTCTAGGACATCGTTTCTGCAGAGATTCACCTCTGAGTTGAAGGCAGGTCCGGTGACACAGATCAACCCCGCCCCTCTTTCCCTCCTAGTTGCTAAGAGCTCAGAGCAGGGAGCTAGTGGCCCGTCCAGAGTATTTTCTATAAGTCGTCCCGATCCTTTTTTTCTTTTTTTTTTCCATTCTGGGAATCTACTGGTACGGAGTCTTGATCCGATACTTTTGTGACACATTTACAAAATGAACAAATTCAATAAACAGATCTGTTAACTAATTATTTATTAAACTCTAAAAATGATATTATTATTTAACACTTAAATAGCTTGAATATTCAAGCACAAATCGCATTATCATCAAGTAGGAAAAATTTGTTAACTATTAACTTGTAAAAATAGGTAATAATTAGTCATTTGAGGATGTTTGGTGACTGTAGTTTTAGAATCTTCAGAACATTTTTGATCAGATGTGATTCATATCTCCATTAAAAGTTCCTAAAATCGATTTTTTTCGAAAATTGTTGTTGTAGCTTGAATATGATGATGAGCTTTCATGACTATTTCACGTCAATCTAAACATTTATCCGTTTTTTGTTTATTTAAATCATGGCAGCGCGGAAAGAGCTTTTCTCATTAAAAACAATGTTCTTTTTTCATTTTAAAAACACCTTTGTTGGTCATTGTTTGCTTTAAGTTAAACCAACAGAGACACTTGCAGTCAGTTTGATATCTTTATTAAAAGAGTTTTTGAGACCTGAAGTTCTAATCTGTGAATATCTCGCTAACTTTACCGAACTCTTTTTGTGCGCCTCCTGCTCAAATTACTGCTGCGTTTTATGGCACTAAAATGTCAGAATCCTAACAGACTTCTAGTAGAGCATTTCTCTATAATAATAAGCTTAAAATGTATAGCTCTGATCATAATAATAAAAAAAATCAGAATTTCTGATCCTTGATTGGGATACAAGATCAGATTCCAATTGAATCTGAGATCACATGATCAGACCAGATTTCCATTCATGTGATCGGATCAGTACATCCCTAAATTTCTATATTAAAAAAAAGGCTCTTTTTCATATTGCATTTTTTCGTCTGCTCCTGATTTAACGATTTGAATAAAGAAATACTCAGCAGTGCCGTTTCAGGTGAAGACTTGCTCTTTCAAAGTCTGTCCCTGGTCTGACACTCACCTGACGTCCTGGTTGCGGCGCTGCCGTTGCTGTGAGGCCTCTCCAGCTCTTCTCCATCATTTATTCTGGTGGCAGCTTTTTCTGAGTCTGATTCACGACGTGCCATTCCCAACCTTGGATCCCGAACTGCGTCCACAGACACATAGCTGCAGGCCAGACCCACCTCCTGCTCCAGGGCTGTGCGTGTCAGGTAACTGGAGTCTATCAGACGCAGGTCGCTATATTTCAAAGACCTGCAAAGTTAGAAAATGAGAAGAGATTTTTACTTATTTTTGTTATTGGTTTTAAGTGAATTTAACAGGAACTCATTAGCTTAACAGCTACAGGTAAGTATTTAAAATCATTTGGATCAAAGGCTCATAACCAGTTTAGTGTTAAGCTTTGAAGGGATACCTTGGAAAAGTTTCTCCTAGAGGGTCTTTTCCTGTGAGGATGACGATGCAGGGCAGGCCTTCGAGGTCCTCGTAGGTGTGTGGTACCCAGTCCTCGTTTTCACAGCCTCTCCATGCCTGCAGGAACACAGGTTAGAGCTGAAACCAGGAGGAAACTATCTGAACGGAAGACAAAGCTGCTAAGGTGAACTGAAGCATCTGAGCCAGACGTAAGGCTTTTGATTGACAAGGGGTCATGTGACTCTGGAATGATTCTCACCCTGAGGCGACTGATGAAGTTTCTGGACAGGCTCAGCTCAGACGCAGGACTTCCCAGCAGCACGGCGAAGCAGAACTGAAGCCCCAGCTTGTCCCTCACATCCTCCAGTCGTTCTCGGGCCAACATGGCCAGCTGCAGCGAGGGGACACGGACCAGCAGCATGTGGCCGCGACCCTGTGAGCCCTCTTTGCTAGGAGTGTTGATCAGGTCCTCCACCATGGCCAGCGTCTCTGGGGTTATGTGGTCTCTGAGGGACGGGGAGGAGGTGAGAGCCATCATGGCCTCAGTGTACTGTTGGATCAGCAGGAAGCTGCGGATCACCATGCTGTGCAGGTGCGTGTGTCTGGGAAAACAGTTCCGTTTTTATTTTTTAGACTTCTTTGAATGTTTCTCGATGCTGGAAGCAGCTTTTTCCTACTAACCTCTCCAGCAGAGTGAGGACCATTTTCTCAAATGCCTCATCGCAGCGCAGGATGGGGCTGGCCACGCCCCACTGCAGGGAGCTGCTGTAGTCACTCAGGCCAAAATACACCAACTCATTAGCAGACTGCTCCCTCTGCTGGAAGGAATGGACCACACAAATCTGTCACTTTTTAGATCCTCAAACATTTATTTTCATTTTAAATCCCACTCCGATCATCTTTTAATCTATTTTTAAATTGTTCCCAAAAAAAAAAACTGTGTTGTTTTCTAGGACAAGGTTTCTTCTAAGCAGCAAGAGTTCATTAGAACTTTGCCTCTGAGTTGTGCGCGGGACTTTTGGACCTCTTCCCCAACCTGCTGTGGAGCAGGGAGCTGGTGGCCGGCCCTCAGCCTATACTGGTGTGTCACAAATACGCTCTTTTCAAACAGCATTTTTTCTTCTCTTAATTTACCACAATTTGACTAAGGAAATACTCAGAAATGCACAATTTAAACTTAGTTTTCTTAATATATGTCCAATAAATGCAACTAGGACATGTTTAAAAAAAAACATCAATAACAGCACTTTATTAGAATGGGTCTTTAAACAAACACAACCTAAGCTTAGAAAGATTTTTTTTCAACACTAGAAAGATCTAATGTAAAAGTCTATTTCAATCAATCACTCAACCTTTGAGTCAAACAGCCTGTGCTGTAAGTGCACAAAGCATCCAGCAGGGAGAGCAGCTGAGCCACAGATTGAAAAAGTAAAATGCAGGAGAAAAACAAATCATACTTCCATATTTATAACATATGTTTGGATTTTTATTGATTTATTTCACCCCTAAAAAAACATTTGGTGTTTGACTGAAATATCAGACTCCAACATGAGAGCTTTTGTGTTGAACAGAGAAATACTCACCGGACTTTCAGCAGAAGGCCAGTGAATCTCATTGGAGATGCTGATGCGGGACTGCAGTGTCTGCAGGGTGTAAGGGAAGCAGCTGACCTGAAGGACCAACAGGTTCAAGGCCTCAAGGACCTCTTGGCAGTTTACCACTCGATCAGCCAGACCCTGCAGCTCTCCATGGCACACAGAGCCTGACAATGCACTAAAAAGAAGCCGAGAGTGTGTCAGAACAGTTCTGTCTACAGTAGACGGTCCACATTTAACCAGAGCTTAGTTGAGACGTGAGGCTCCTGAACAAAGCTCTGTGTTCACTGTGTGGGAGGTCGCTCCCAGGACAAAGTTGGAAAACAGGAAGTGATCTGTGTTTTTTTTCTGGAACTGAAACATCTTGGAATAAACAAAAGATCTCTGCATAGAAATTCTTGGGAGAAACTTTGCTATGAGCACCTGCATCAAGAGAAATTCTGTTGTGGCTCAGAGCGAATCTGAGGAATCTGAAGAAAACAATGAACAAAAGAAGAAACTTCAATTCAGGATGACGGGTTTGTTTTGACTCTCCTGCAGCTGCTCTCCTTTTTTATCATCACGAGGACGAAACAGCTTCTGCAGTTCAAGCTGCTTTTTTTAACTCAACAAGCACTAATAATAATGTCAGAGTAAATCATGTTTATTGTTGTCTTTTTCAGACTGAAGAGTCATCATCACCTTGTGAGGTCAACGTGTGCGTTGTCATGAATCAGAACGAACAGGGTGTACGGGTTCTGCTTGACTTTCTTCATGAAGGCCTCCATCCTGGCGTGAACGTCAGAGTCCAGACGCACCACGTACTTGTCCGATTTTTGGCTGGCTGTGGAAACGTCCTCGCTTCCCAAATCCACCAGCACTCCTGTGGTGGAAGCACAAAGGCGGATGAGTCTCAGGTGACGGCTGAGCAGATGTGGTTATGGTTCAGCGGAGCAGAAAATGGAGAAGTGTACCTGATTGTCGGATTCGCTGTGCGGTTTGGTGGACCAGGACATGAGATGGAGGGACCAAAACGAGGAAGTCCACCTTAGAAAAACGTCCCAGATCCAGATTCTGGGACCCAGAATCAGCGATGGAGCAGACTTGGGAGAGGAGACTACGAGCCACGCTCAGCTGGGCTGGATAGATCTGAAAGATCTTCTGCAAAGGCTCCACTGCACAACCAGAAAAAAAGGATTTTAGCTTTCATTTAAAAAAAACTGGCTTTAAATAAAGAAACCCTTATTGAAATATATAAAAACAAAACCATAGCAACTAAAACGAGGAAAACCCTCAAGTTTTATCAACTACAATAAATCATTGAAAAGCTTTCCTCATTTATTTTGGACAGAAACACCCGTTTACCCCTCAGTTCACTTCAATGAATGAGTAAAATATTCGACAGAAATCCAACATCTCACAGATTTGAGAACATTTTCGTACTTAATATTATTTTTTTATTTGGGAGTTCAAAATGAGACAGAAATGAGAATTTGTCTTAGTTTTCTTAGTAGAATGAAAAAAAAAATCTTTTTTTACAAAGTTTTGTCGTTCTTGTTTTCCCAAAAACATATTTTTGAAAAGCTAAAGCTTAAATAATAATAAATATTTGTTCTGTTCTCTGCTCTTAATGAAATACAATAATTTGCTGAATAAAAAGAGCAATAAAAATAAACTAACAAATAAATAAATAATCTAATTTAAATTCAGGAAAATAAAGGTACAGTTTTAAAATGTTTCATAAAAAAGGAAAATAGTATTATAATAGTATAAAAGAGTATTTTTATACATTAAAGCACTAATCTGGTTTCCTGTGCTATTGTTAATAAGTAAATGATGGTTACAAATGACATATGGAGTATCTAGATGAAAAACATGATCAACATGTATTTGTTTGTTTGCTTATTTGTATTAAGGAGTGTCTCGGTTTGTTGAGCTGCACCAAAGTCCACCTTGAACTGTCTACTTCTGGGTTGTACTGAAACAAACGATGAATTTCCCTCTGGATTAATAAAGTCATGTTTGTACTGTATTTATTTGTTTGTTTGCTTAAAATAGGAAAACTCACGTTAATTAATGTCTTAGCATAGCTAGAACATGAAAATGCCAAAACTGTCACAAAAAAACCCCAAATGGCATCAGCTGTTTTGAAGCAGGAAAAACAAGAGAAACTCACAGATGTTGGGCACAAATGGAAACAAAAACCAACAAACAAAGGTAAAAGCATCTATACAACTTACAGCACATAAACTTTAACATTAAAAAACAATCTAAAACCAAAAAGCTACATTTTTTAAATGTTAGAATTTTAACTTTGTCATGACTTCTTATTTTTGGCTAAAATCGAACTAAATTTTCTCCTAAAGTTTCTGTGACTCAATGAAGGTTTATCAGCTGCTCCGTATTTGAATGGTTTTAATGCATTTGTAAAAAAGGTTTTAACTGAATTCACTTGGGTCAAAGCTGCAGCTGAACTTCAGTCGTCAACAACGTGACACTTAAGCAATACTTGGACACTTTCCTTTAGCCAAGAGAGAAAAAAAAACAAAAACAGGTGAAAGAAGAATCATCTCTGCCAACATTACAGTTAGGCAAACACATGAGTTTAAACAGTGAGCACATCAAGGAGCAGTCTAACCTGCGTCTGTCAGTGACATGCTGGCAGCCTCCGGGGAGTGGAAGTGCTCGGGGACATCGCCCTGAAACGGCAGGGTGACCTGTCCTTTCCGTCTGCGTTGGTATCGCACCAGCTGCTTGTCAAGATTGTCTCCTGGAAACAGCCGGTCACCATAGTCACACAAAGACACAGAACCAGGGGAACAAGGGCAACAGCTGTGCACTCAACTCACACACAGAGCGCCATGGTCGTCTACGCAGTGCACAAGAAATTGTGCGGTTAAAATCGCTTGATTTTGCTTATAAAACATTTGCTTCACGTTGAAGCTAACAGAATTATCTATTAGCCTGTGTGTGTGAGAGGTCTGGATGTGGGTTGTGTTCAGTTTGAGTAAACACTGCTTTTATCAGGCGAGCAAACCAATCAGCAAATGTTTTCTGCACACAACACCTACCAAGAGAGGTGGTTTTGAAGTGAGAGGCCAGAACGCTGACTTTCCCGGTGATGAGTTCGTAGCTGATTTCTTTTAGGAACTCGTTGGTGGTCAGCATGCCTTCGGCTAAAGCTCGCGCTTGATATTTCCCTGCATGCAACAAATTGAATCACTTTTTTTAAACTGGTGACTTAACATGACCACAGAAAAACATTGAAAACATCAACAACAACTAGTATAAAGTAAAATGATACATTCTGAAACAAATGACATTGCAAAATGGTTATAAAAATTAGATTTTCTTTTTTTTTTTTTTATTTATGAGATAAAAATGATGCAGAAGTTAGGATTCCTCTTGATAGAACCAAACAACACTTGAAAAAGTAATGAAAAGTGTGTTTTGGGTGTTCTTGTGGCGTTTTTTCTGATGATGGAGATCAGATATAAAAAAACTTAAAATTGCATTTTAAAATATTTCTTTATTCAAATCATTGTGAATCAGGAGCAGACAAAAAATGCTGTTTGAAAAGTATCCTATTTGTGACGCAGAAACGCTGGGTGAGTCCCAGCCCATTCTGACGCATCCACTTGCAGACAAATAGATCCATGTCTGTCTTTGTTTTCCTCGTCTGAGCTGGAATCTGGATCAGAACTTTATGGTTGGATAGCTCCAAATTCGCTTGTTGCTTTTTTTTTTTTTGGTTGTTTTTTTGCTACACTAATGTTAGCTCAGGGTTGTGAGGCGCTTGTTGCTAGCGGGAGAGAGTGTAAACAAAGGAATGCTGAGACATTAGAGAGGCTTAATTCCACGCCAACAGTCCATAAAACTGAATTTCTAACGGTCTGCAGAAAACGTCTTAAAAATTGACACAGGCTTTTTGAGTGAAAGACGGCATAATCAGAATTAACGATTTGACAATAGAAAAAAATATACTTGGATTGGGAAGTTAAAGTTATTAAACATTAAACAATCGTGTTTACATTATCACACTCTGTTTTGGTGAAGCAAAAAAACTGTTCAAGTTTAAGATGTTTTGTGTAAAACGTACCCAAGACCAGCACACAGAACTCGTTCCCGCTCATTTTTGAGGCATATATGACCACCATGTAGGTGGGCAGGCTTCGCTGATGGCGAGGACCTTCACTGAGAGAGCGCAGGGACTCAGAGATGCCCTCCCTCAGAGAGCTGTGGGTCACCACCACCTGGACGGTGCCCCCGGAGACGCTCGCCTCCAGGCGAGCCAGCCACGGCAGCTGTGACGGAGTGACGGCGGGGCTGCCGGGACAGCACAGCATGGCCTTCAACACGATCTGCTCCAGCTCCTCACGCAGAGGGATCTGCTCCGGACCTGGAGGCAAAACGGGGACACTGAAAAATCCAGATTTTTGGGAAGGTTTCTAAGCAAACATCAGTCCAAACCCCCCTGCCCTTACCCAACCGTCCAAGATACTGTAAGGTGAGCAGGATGGTGGTCTCCACGCTGAGCATCTGGCTGCTGTGAAGACCCAAAGTCTCCTGGGCTTTTTCAGTCAGCTGGCTGCTCTTATAGCAACTGACCAGCAGGGGGCTCACTACTATGTCGCCAACATTTCCATAGAAATAAGGTAAAGTGCCATGACCTAAAACGCAAAGACCTTCCAGTTAAGATGAAGAAAAAGACAAAAAAATAGTTGACAATTGCTTCTAGAATGCTAAAGAGGAATACTGTCAATAAGCCTAACACACACGTTTGTTTGCTATTTATTGTTTGGTTTGCAGAATTGCTCCGAGCATTGTGAGATCTACCAATGAGGATGACGGGTCGGACTCCTGAGGAGTTGAGCAGGTTGTCGGGGATGATGACTGTTTCTCCGGCAGTGACAGGCTGTGGCTGAATGACGGCTGAGACCGGAGGCTGCGGAGACGACACTGCCAACACAGAACCTGACGGACGAAAAAATTGGATTACATTTTATGGCCCACAAAAATCCAGATTACAGAGTACCCCCTTTTATTTTTTTTAGTCCTCCTGGTGGTCATGAGGTAATCTTTCTGAGACGTGGGGAAACACAGAGCTGTTGCATCCCAAATGCATTTAAAAATCTTGAAGATTTGACAGCTAAAAGATGAAAAGTTGTCCATTCCCATTCTTTATTTTTTGCCTCATTAAGAAGGAAACAAAAAAATAAATATTATGAGTATTAGAGCACATTGTCTTCTTTTCTAGAGGTTGTTTTACATTTCTTTAGTGTGCTTTTCTTTTTTTAAATTACAAACTTGCTTTGGACTCATCTTAATGTATTCTGTTTTTTTTTTTTTTAATGCTTTATCTTTACGGTCACTACGCAAAAATGACAAGTTAAAGGTAAAAAAAATAGTACAGATCCTCTTACTTAAAAGTTAGCCCAAAAATGTGGTTGGTTCAATAATTCATACAACCGTTTGTCTAAATCTGTTACCACGGTAACCCTGATGAATCAAAGACAAACAAATCTTTAAACAAAGTTGTAAACAGCAGTCATAGGAACCAACCTGGAGAACAAATTATGGGCCGAATTGCCGGAACGGGAACTGCTGTGGGCGGGACCGCCACCAGCGAGCTGGGATGCCAGCTGCGGTGACGCTTCTTTGGAGGACCGGAGTTCATGGCAGAAGAAACTGAGCATCGAACAGAAACAGGGAAAAACATTTTTGAAAAAGAAAAGAATCATCATAAATGGAAGGGGAGAAACATACCTGGGCTGTCCCCTAAATCTGCACTTCGATACCCCTGACCCTGGGTTCCCAGAGGAACCTGAGAGGGGCTCAGTAATGGAGGATGCACATCGACACTTATGCCGTTAGTCGGTCCGTTTACCCTAAGAGCTGTGGGTACTGTTGGCAAAAGCACACATGCATTGAAATTAGACAAAGCATTAAAATGCAATAAATATTAAGTTATATGAGAACAAAAAGGCAAAAGCAAGAAAAGTCCTTTTGCCTATAAACCTATAAAGAAAAGTCTTCTTAAAATCGCATTTCTAATTATTTCTTTATTCGAATCATTGTGAATCAGGAGCAGACGGAAACATGCTGTTTGAAAGAGATCATATTTGTGACGTAGAAAACGCGCAGAGGCAAATTTGTAATGAACTGCTGCTCTGCAGAAACTATGTCCTCAACTAGTTCTTATTGGCTAAAACAACAAAATATTGATTAAAAGACCTCTGAGAATGCTTTGAAAATAGATCAAAAGATGACGGCAGTGGGACTTTAAATGGAGTTCATCTCAAGCATAAAATAAACCTGCTGATCATTTTAAAATAACAAGCTGGGATGGATTTTTACTTCTTCGTCATACACAAACTCTGTTTTCCATTCACTTGTTTGCAGAATGCTTCCCTAAAAGGCTAACCATAAAGGTGACAAAAACTAACCAAATACTAAGAAAACAAATGTAAGTTACAACCTTTATTTTCAGAGAACAAATGCACAGAATCCCAAAGTTCATCGAAGTGGGATCATTTCAAACAGTATTATTACTCATGTGCATTTTTGAAGATAAGGTTGAGAAAAAGAACATCTGTTCTTACTGGATGTGTCCAAAAACAAGTGATATCTCCATTTTCTGCAGTCTTCTGCGACACTAAAGCATCATTATTGATTTTTTTCCCCTTTTTTCTCTTTTTGATCTGAACCAGCTATTTTTTAAGGGTGCACAAACATTTTTTTGAAAAATACGGAAATATACGACTCTCTCCATCTGCAGAGGCAATAAATAAAACCAGATCATTACTAACAGCTAACTATTGATTTCTTTGATGTGTGACGGCTGGAGGTTTTCCCATCCCGCCGTGGCCGTGTGAGCAGAGCACGGCCACACTGGTTGTTATGTGTAGCCCTTCCTGGTCAATATCACAACCTTGTAAAGAGTCTAATAGGGAGCGAGGCCTTGAGAAGTCATTACAGCAATGCTTCCTCCAGTATTGATTGGCACACATGAACGTGTTTGTGTGCCTAAGCAGCTGAAGTTAATCTTTGCTCGTCGGTCAGTCGTGACTCCTCCTTCTGCAACAAGTTAAAGGAAACAGGAAAATCCTGGATCAAAGCTTTCAGCTTTAAGGTTGTTCTCATCAAACCAGGAGGTTATGAGCGACACATGCCGCTGCTCCCTCATAAGCGCTGTTTCATTATCCCCAGTCACGTTTCTAATTCCTATCACGAGTCCTCTTGTTCAGGTGGTAAACTGCGGAATCTCTTCACCTATTGGCAGAGTCTTGTTTCCAGGCGTGGAGGTCAGAGGTTTGAGGAAACTACAATCCTTTCCAAGGTCCTGACTGCTGAAGAAGGCTGATGTTTGTGCTGCTCTGGTGGGAGGAGAATCTAAAGATGAAAACAGAAAAACATTGTTAGTATCTGCTCAGCTCTCTCTGGTCATGCTGCTGAGCAGTGATCCCTTAAGGCTGCAGATTGAAGGCACGAGTTTCTACACTAATGAATCATTTTATGGCTTCAAAAAAGAGGATTCTCATCATTTCTCTGCTTTAAAGTCCCACTCTGATCATCTTTTGATCTGCTTCAAAGCAGTCCCAGTGGACTTTTTAATCATGATTAAACTGTTTTTAGCCTTGTGGCCTGCCCAGTATATTTTCTAACAGCTTTTTTTCTGTCTGCTATTTATATGTGTCCTCCATCATCAAAAAAATGCCACAAGAACATGTTAAAAACACCAGAAACTTGATTTTCATCAGAGTGGGTCTTTAAGTACAGAAAGGAGAAAAATGCTGAGTAACACTCCATCCTCCTCACTCCCAGCAATACAAAGGTGTCCTCTGTAGAGAACATTTTTAACCTGATTATCTCCCAACCACTGCATCCTACTGAATTACCTTTTTTTGGTACCTAATGTATAGAGGACATTTTGGGCTTTTTGATGTATGTAAAGGAGTGGCGCTCTGGGAATAGTAGTTTTGGTAGATTAAAACTGTTTCAACTGGACAATTCCCTTTTCTCTGGTGGTCACACAATAAATCCTGTGGAACCATGTTCAATACACACTTCAGTTTGATTAGAACTCTAAGCTTTCGTGTCAAACGGGGGATCTACCTGATGGGAAAATATCTTAATATCTATTGAGATTAAGATTTGATATCTTGACGTCTACTGATCATTTTTTACTGAATGTTCTCACCAGGGTCTGTTTTGGTTCCGTGAACTAGAGAAACTGCGTTTCTTTCCAGAGAAATATTGTGCTGGATAATTTTCGAGGTCCCTTTGCTCAGGTAATCAACTCCAAGGTCATCTGGACCCGATGAGTGAATCTAAGTGCTTGGCTGCACTTGCCTGCGTTTGCCTCACTGATGCTGAAGTCGTTTCAGTGGTTACTGCCTCTGCCTTCTGAGATCTTTTTTTTTTTTTTTTTGTATCACACACGTTCTAACGTCTGTTTTTAGCAATTTTAGGATGCAACAATAAAGAAAGCGAATTCTGGCGCTGGGCCTGGTCAGAGCTGAGTTCACCTGAACTCACCTGAAAGTGAGAACGGTGACAAGCTGTGTCTGTTGGAGCCTCCGTTTTCTTTGCTGCTCAGCGAGGAGGACAAACTGGTTTTGGAGGTCGTCGCACTGCTGGGGAACTGACGGGTTTTGCTGTCTGAGAAAAGCAAAGAGAAGCACGATGCTCATTGATGTTCTGAGGAAGCTTTGCAACTACTCTTGGTTCTTCATTCATAACTGAGCAATTCAAAGCAACGGAAATGTAAATTCAGGACTGTCACATGCCACAAAGGTCATTTTAAGTTTATTTAAAGTAAAAATATCAAGTTTGAGGTGTTTTTAACCTTTCCAACAAATAAGGGGTCCTTTGCACAGAGCACCGTGAGAATTCTTCACCAGGTAGTATTTTAAGTGCTTCTGCTTCTTGGGCTGCGTGGATAACTTCAGGTTGATGTGATTGGAGAACTCTGTGAAGTATCTGAAGCCCTTTTCACCGCAGCCCACGCAGTTTCCTGAAAAACCTGGAAGAAATTCAAACAAATGATCACCCGATAATCCAAACGAAGTTTTCAGATGTGCATTGTGACCAGTGCAGACGAGAGAGGGTATTTGTTCAGCAGGAGCTCAGAATGAAATCTGTCTCCTTTCAGAGTTCTTGGGAGCAGACTGACCTAAAAGTGCATTTTTCCCGTTCTCGTCAGGCAGAAAGCGGCGGTCCACGGCACACACCAAAATGTGCTCGGGGACACTGGGGGACTTGGCACCAACGAGCTCAAAGCCCGCTGGGACTTCGATTGACTCAGTTGCTATGGAAACCAGGCGGATGTCCTTCCCAGCTTGACAGAATCCTAAGAGAGAAGGATGTTTTTTCCAGTCAGTGTGAGAATCTGATGGGATAAATGGAGAAACAGCAGAAATTATATGTGCTTTAAAATAAATCCTCCATAGTGATTCCATTACAACAAACATTTTCTGTGAAATGCTTCACCAGTGTTGCTCTGCTTTATACCATCCAGTGTGCAGCAGCCTTCCGGTGCTGGGGTTTGCAGATAAGGAAGCGGGGGGCTGCTGTTGTCGGAGTCGTCGTCCTCTTCTGCCTCTTCGAGGTCATTGGAGGAGTGACCATTGATGCTGTCGCTCCCTGTGGTGTTAGCTTTCGGTTTCACATCTAAAGGAACATTTGAGTTAGCATTTAATTAGCAAACATATAAGGTATGTGGATCTCTTCCATCACCTGGATAAGATTCTGGCTCCAGGTAAAGTTGTGTGAAGATGGGTTGTGGATCTCCATTGCTGGAGCGCAGAGATGCCTCGATTGAGTTGTGAAGAGCCTCCTCAAATCGAGCAGACTTCAGTTGCCCAGCATACGAGTTCCCCATGATCTGTGGGGGCACAGGTGGACCACAACCATCCCTCTGTGAGTCACAGCTCATCCTTTTGTTTGCCTAACAATTACTTCTTTTTCATCACATACAGCACAGACCTTAAACTCCAGGCATCGAGTGCCAGTGTCCTGCATGTTTTCCTACTCTCCCTTTGAATACTCACCTTTTGATCTATTTTCAAAGCATTCCTAGTGGTCTTTTAATTATGATTATGCCATTTTGGCCATAAAAAAACGGTATTTTCTGCAGAGCAGCAGGAGTTTATCAGAAATTTGCCTCTGAGTTGTGAGTGGGATAGTTGGCGAGCAACCCCTTCTCATTACTTAGAGCTCTCTATTTACATTCTCTCCCACTACCTTACAGCCCCTCATATCCCCAACAAAACATTACTGGTGCAAATTAGGTGAGCAATATTGGAGGCATCCAGCCATACAGTTTTGAGCCAGATTCCAGCACCGACGAGGAAAACCAGGACGCACATGGATGTAGTTGTCTTCCTCCCGGCATATTTCATTCATTCATTTTCCAATCCGCTTTATCCCTTTCGGGGTCACGGGGTTGCCGGAGCCTAACCCGGCTACTGATGGGCGAAGGCAGGGTACACCCCTGGACTGGTCGCCAGTCTGTCGCAGGGGCC
>BSAI01000012.1:45544155-45576071 GCA_036245035.1 Adrianichthys oophorus | reverse complement strand
CAGTTTACAATGGCGTTCATGGGTGTGTTATAAAACAGGAGGCCTGTGGGTGAACCTAATCTGCATTTTACAACTCTTTTGGGTTGAACGCCAGTTCACCCAAGTTAGAATAGAAGACCCTGATCCTTCCATGGACAAATTCAGAGAAACCAAGTTGAAAAATACAAAAAAGCTGCAGCAGACAGTGACTAATAACCAGCCATTTATTCAACATGACTTACAGTCCAACTCTACAAAGAAATCCAGAACCAAGGTCTCCTCTGAGAGTAGATCTTTGATGATGGTTGACCAGGCCTTGTCCCGGTCATAAATTGCTGTTGAGACAGCCCTATTTGTTATGGGGTGTAAAAGGAGAGCCCGAGATCGTGCAGGAAGGGGTCAACACTATCAAAACATGCTCTTATCAGATGACGAAACTGGGTCAGGTTAGAGTTTCAGGAGCCGAGGACCTTCTTTGTTATTCTTTACGGAGATGCATGGGAGGTTAAAGCAACCAGAGAAAAACAAAAAAAAAAAATCTAATGTTGAATTTGATTTGACAAAACGTGAAACAGAGCCGACGCAAAGAACAGATGGATTAGTTTGGGTTTAAAAAGTTCCAAATTGTCTAAAAATTGTACACATTTCATGCTGCAAGGTGGTTACTGAGGAGGCAATGGCTAAAGTGGTACGCTGAGAAGTTAGTGTGAGAAGCAATGAGAAGCACGTTAAAATTAGTTTTAATGAGCCTGCATTCATCCAACCACATTTTAAGGAGTTGCTGTGTCTCATTGTTGCTTTACGTTTATCTGTGGTTCTCTGTTTACTGGCCACGGTGGCCTTTTGGGTTCAGTTGTTGGAGTCTACTCAGACTCTGGAATCTCAGAGCGAACCGGAGCTCGAAACGAACCGAGATCACCTCAAAAGATGGGGCAGAGATGGAGTAGTTCCTGGTCCTGGATCTGCTTGGGTGTATCCAGACTGAAAATTTGATCCAGATTACTGAGGAAAATGAACCCTGATTTACTTTAAGCAACTGAGTCCAGTTTGAATACACCTTTAAGTACTGAAGTAAAGATATTGTATAAATATGGTATGCCATGGTATATCTGGTTTCGTTGGCTCATCCTTTTTTTACTATTTACTATTTTTGTACTATTTCAAGTATGCTGCCTTACTTTTAGGCTAGATTAAGCATCCCTGTACTCCACTTAAATAGACTTGTATAATATTTTCATTTGAACTAAAAATCGCCTTCCTTTTTGCTGCAGAGGTTAGATTTAGCTAAACAGGGTGGAGAAAATATTAACTACTCAGTGTGAAAGGGCTGTTAATAGCATCTAATTTACTTTTTATTCAAATTTGCTAACTTTATCGTATGTATTTAATGTCAAAATATATTTGTAAATATATTTTGTTACATTAAATGCTGCTCAAGCTTAAATAAAAAAAGTCAGTGAAAAGGCCATTTATCTAACGAAAAAGGAATTTCTTGTTTTTAAATTAAATAATGATTTGAAAAATATGTTTAAAAAATCTTTTACTTTTTAGCAACAAATCCATAGTTTCTGCCTTTGATTTGATTAAAAAAAGAAAGTTTGCTCATAAAATTAAACAAATACTTGAACAAATTGTTTAACCTTCCTTTGAAATTAAAATAATAATTTATAAATAAATAAAAATCATTGAGATTCGCTACATAAAAATGTTACCATCATCCAGATCCAATTGGTTTAAGCTTCAAATGTCTTTTTCCTTTGCCCTTTCAGTTCACATAAATAACTTTATTTTGCCACACAGGAGTGCTCCCGGAGAGGACCTGAGAAAGAGGTCTGTTGTCTTCATCAGCGTCCAGAAAGAGATCCACTTCACACAATGAAACCCCTCCTTTCTGTCCCTCCCTGAAAAAGTCTCAGCCACCTTGAATCCATTTGAGTGACAGCGTGACAAAGAAGCTTCTTAATGTCCCGACGCAGAAACCTCCGCCTCTTTCCCTCCAAACTTCCTCACTGGGTGATCGGCCGTATCCATCATGCCCCCTCTTCCTGACCCCGGGCAGCTCTGCTGCATCAGCAGCACCCAACCCCCGTTACCTCCCTCGCTCCTCTGCCGCATGCCCTCCGTTACACCACTACCCTCAAGGATATTAAGCACCAGGTTGCCCTTGGTGACGGGACCCAGGCTTAAATCCCATCAGTCCTTCTTACAGCAGCAACAGTCACGGCATCAGTGGGAATCTTTTTGTCTTAAAGCGACAATGGAAGCGGAGTCATCCTTTGTTAAGGACTTGACCCCACAGGAACGTGACAGAAAACCTATTCAAAGCTTCATCCTCGACGGATTCGTTCACCAACAGGCAGAATCCACAGTAATACCCTTCACACACTAAAACAGATTATGCATTCATTTATAAACAAGGCTGGTGGGCAAGAAAGCAGCGTGGAACAGAAAAAAACAACCTTTAGGCGTATTTGTCATTTTTAATTTAGTTAAGATAAAAAAAAAAGGTCATGAAAAACTACAATTTAACAGCTGGTGTAAAAACTTCAAAAACATTTAAAAGTTTGAAATGAACCCCTGTGCGTCATGTTCTCATAAATGCCAGTTTCAATTGAATCAAATTGGATAGAAATCAAACCTTTACTGCTATAAAATGAATTAAGATGTTGGAGAATGCTATTTGTCCTTGAAGAAACAGAAGTCTGCAACCTTCAACACCAAAAGAGCCATTCAGGTCCATTCTCATTGACAACAACCCAGTAGGAGCCACAAAGTCTTGTTTCACTCTTCAGAAAAACAAGACACTGATTTGTATTTATGTTTTTGCTAATATTTATAATAAATATAAATGACATGTTTTGGCATAAATAAAACATCAGGTCACGTGGGCAGCAGCTGAAGCACAGATGCCCAAACTTCTCTCTCCCCGGCCACTCCCTCCAGCTCCTCTGTAGGGAACCCCAGGGTGCCAAGAGACATTGTCTCTCTAGAGTGTCCTGGGCCTCCAGGAGACCAAATGCCCATATTTGTAAAAATATGAAATAGTTTATAACTTTTTACAGAGGTCCACATGACTTCCTTTAAAGATTTTTTTGGACCATACAACACTATTAAAATTCTTGAATTTTGTTCAGTAAGAGACAGTTCACCTTTTAATCAGGCGTGCCTCAAGTGTGAATGCTGGTTGTGCTTACTGACCTCCAATTGATTATCTGTTCTCAAAAATCTGTCCAAATGTTCCACTTGGTAAACTGTGCAGCATTGTGGGTACTGCAGTCAGGAGCCTGGTGCAGTGATAAAACTGCGCGTCATTGTTTTGTGAATACAATTTGACTTGTCTTGGTTTTTTTTGTTTTGTTTTACTTTTTAAAGTAAAAAAAAAAACATTTTCGTTTTTATTCTACCAAAGAGCCATATGTGGCTCCGGAGCCTCAGGTTGCACACCCCTGTGAATAAAGGAGTTAATTCAAGCAATCACAATTAGTGAAGAAAAAAACCTTTATCTTTGTTCACAATAAAAAAAGAAAACAATTAAAACTATTTATATAAAACTATTTTGGTGGAAAATGGTTTGATGGGGCTAAATGTTGTGGACTGTAATTATCTGATGGATTTGAACTATAAATTCTGTTAAAACAACACCTTCTTTGCTCTGCTTATGTCTAGATTTCAGTCTCTAGTGTCAGATCTTTTTTGAGCTTCTGGGGTTTGATCTTCTTTTTTTTTTTTTTTTGTTCAAACCACAGTTTGTGAAAAAGTTACTGACAAAAGTAAGCAAACTTTTAAAAAAATTTCCTAAATCGATTATTTGCTGTTCACTTCCAGCTCGCCTTTTGCAGCTGTGGCCATGTAGTTGTGCTGTGAAGGTGCATACAGAGAGAAAGGAGAGAGTAATGGAGGCTGCTAGAGCAGGAGAATGACCTCCCCTGCCACAGAAGAACATTGAGTCCTCACAGCACAGGGCTGGGTCTTGGTCACCGTAGCCTTGGACAAGATGCGACAGCCTTCCTCTGCAGCCAGTTCTCTCCCCCATAATCCTGGAAGCATTAACACACAAACTGACCTTGTGTTGAATTCAGATGGGTGTATGAGTGGGAGTGTGTGAGGGCAGGGACTCTGCCGGGGTGATGTGGGCCATCCCACTGTAAGGAGGAGGACTTCCAGCTGTTGTTTTGACTGTTTAATATCAATACTAAATACACAGAGCGGCACCACATGCTTGTAGAGTTGACTTTCCCCACAAAAAAATGTCTCCAAGTATGTAAGAAATACATTTTGACTAATGCTGTAGAGTACAGGTTGTACCTGGCTCACTTTTGGTAACAGCTGTAGTTTAAATCCTGACTGAATTGTTTTGAGGTCAGAACCTCTCTCTGAATACTTCAGAGATGTTTTTCCCAAACTCACTGGCTTCTACCCAGAGTCCAGGAACATGTATGTTACACTGATTTGCAGATATAAGAAGAACTAACCACTAACTCACAGGAATAAACGCGAATTGTTTGTTAGCCTGGTCGGTTACATGGCCAAGTGATGCATCTTCAGCAAAACATGGGGCAAAATAGTGTTTGTCAGTTACAGATTCTGGAAGTTGTCCCGCGTAAAGATGAGTCTGTTGTGTTCATCATAGATACACTTCAACTGTGAGAGAATGTGTGTGAAGAACCCAGGAAATCCCATTGTTTGATTTTTAAAGAGATTATTTGTATAATAGAGCAGAAAATAAAGATTTGATCAAAAAGTCACAACACAAAGTCACAACACAAAGGGTTATGTTACCTTGTAACATAACTCTGTTACCTTGTAAAATAACTCTGGATAGCAATGTCAGAGGTCTTCACGACGTTTGCACTGTAGCAGCTATTTTGGTCCAATCTTCCATCTGGATCTTCTCAAGAGATGTGATGTTTTGGGGTTGTTGCTGGACAGCACAAACTTTCAAATCCCTCCACAAATTCCCTACTGGACTGAGGTCCAGAAACTGACCAGACCCCTCCAGAACCCAGAAGTGCTTTTAACATAGCCACTCCTTTCGTTGCCCGGGTGATGTATTTGGCATTGTTGTCATGCTGAAAGATCCAGTGATGTATCATCCTCAATGCTCTCTGTTTTGTCCAAATCTCTCTATACCTGGCTCCATTCATCCTTTCCTTAATATGGATCAGTTGTTCTGTCCCCTTGGCAGAAAACCAGCCCCATACCATCAGGTTTCCTCTCCCATGCTTCACAATGATGTTCTTGAAATGCAACTAAGCATTCTTTCAGCGAGTGGTGAGTGGCATTTATACTAAAGAGCTCCATTTTGGTCTCATCTGCCCACACGACATTCTCCAAATCCCTATTTGGATCATCCGGATGGTCTCTGGAGAACTTTAGATGGGTCTGAACAAGTGCTGACTGAAGCCGTGGAACCTTTGAAGCGTTGCAGGTTTGAATTCATGACAACTTCGTGTGTGACTGTGGTAACCTTTGTTACTGTGGTCCCAGCTCTCTTCAGTCTCTGACCAGTTACTCCATGTAGTTGTGGACTGTTTCCTCATCATTTGTACCCCACCAGGTGAGATCTTTCATGGAGCTCAAGGTGCAGGAAGACTGTCAGTGATCTTAAACTTCTTCCATTTTCTATGATTCGCTCCAACAGTTGACATCTTCTCACCAAGCTGCTTGCTTTTTGTAAATAGGTTCATCCCAGTTTTATTCAGGTCTACAATCTTGTGGTGTCCTTGGACAGCTCTTTGATAACGGTGGAGAGGTTGTAGTGTAACTGTTTAAGGGTGTGGACAGGTGTCTTTTCTATAGATGAACAGTTCAAACTGGTGACATTAATGCAGGTGAACAGTGGAGAACAGAAGATCTTCTACAAGAAGAAATGAAAGGTCTGTGAGGCACAGACCTTACAGGCTAATAAGAACTAAATGATTATTTTCTGTACCAATATACAAATAAATGTTTTAAAAATCACAATGGTTTGCTGGAATCGTTTTTAAAATTCTGTCTTTTACAGTTCTTTGGTGAATATTACAGGACAAACTCGTGTTTTTTGGTGGAACAACTTGCAGAATCTGTGACAAATCCTCTTCTGCCCCGGCGTATTCTCCTCTCTGAAGCAAGACTTCATGACTCAAAGCTAACAGACGCCAGACCCCAGAATTTGGTCTTACATGAATATCTTATAGTATTTATCAATATGTTTATATTTCTGAAAGAAAATACTTAAAATGCGACATTGAATGACTACCCATTTGTTTCATTTGATTTTTATAGCTGGTGTTTGTCACTTGAGGTTTGTCTGAGAGGTGACTGAGTGGGATTCTGTCATTGACAGAATCATGACAATGCCCCCCGGCATTTCAAAACAGGAAGTACCAACTGGCTCCAAAAAGCCATAATCCCACAGACTTCTATAAAGAAATAAGCAGCTAATGCTCAGTCATTCTATTTTTCAGAATAACCATTCTTGCTCTGATCCATTTTTTTAAAAGGTCCTTGATGATGAAAAAAAAATCTAATTTTCTTTCTGTGTTTTAAGTTATTTAAGTTGTAAACCAACCAATCAGAAGTCTTAAGAAAAGTGGGTGGTGCCTGTTGGTCCCCACGTCCAACATTCAAAACATTTGATTGACAGATTTCATGTATCTCGCTTTGAAGAGGTGTGGGTGTGGACTTTCAACAAGCTCACTCCTGATTGGAAAGAGTTGTTGCCATAGAAACTCAGACTGACTTGGACCGATCACTGCTTACTGACAACGTCAGGCTCCAACATGGAAGCGTTCGTATCACAAAAAAAACTGTGACTGAATTGACTTAATTTCATTGGAGCAGTAAGCAGGCCCTCTTCTATGGGTGATGTCACACTCTCTTGGTCCAGTTCTCTTTTACATCCAATGGTTTCTGTGTCGTCAGTTCCTCAGATTAGATTGGAAAATGTATTAAAGCTTTGATATTTATTAAAAAAAAAAACTCACCAGTCAATACTTGAAACAGAAACAAATATTGGTTCTGAGCTGTTATAACACTTGTTTTAGCATTTTACAACTATGAACAATCTTGTAAGGCCACACTTATTCACAATTATTGTGAATTTATTAAGTCTAAACTTTACTAAGAGGTTTATTTAATGATGATATTTAGTCTCTCCATTGGTATGCCATCAAAAATAAACTATTTCGGAAAGTTTTAGATGACACTTCAGCCATTCTGGAGGGAAAAAACAGGCAACAGAGTAATGAGCATTGAAGGAGAAGATCATCAGCGACTCAAAACTGTAGAAATGAGAGCCACAACAATGAAACTTGACTTAACAGCCACTGACTTTCCCCAAGAGCACAAGATTATGGTGCAATCCAGGCTGCGACAGCACACACTGTACTCTTTTAAAAGAAATATCTGGCCGTGGGTACTGCTCTGCTAGAGTTGGCATCTGCAAGCAGCGGGGGGAACACAGAGGTACACCCTGTGAGAACGCACTGTTCCATAGCAGAGCTGTGCAAGAGGGGATTCTCAGCTGGATGCTTTCCAGGTTTCAACAGCAAAAATGAGGATATATTACTATTAAGTGCTCTCCGTGGGGCTGCACGCACACTTTGCTCTTCATGCACTCGTACTGGTGTAATAGAGGCTACAAAAAGTGCAAAAGTTGATCAGAAAAGGAGGAACCCAGCAGACACGAGTCCACACTTCATGCCATGATGCAGCTGTGAAGTCATTTCAGTTTAAAGGGGTTTAAGAAGTTCTTCCTTCCTTCAACTTGACAAGCTGTGGCTCCTCCACAAACACGTGTATGCCCTTGCTCTACACGGCGACCTTTGACTTTGACTGCTTCACAACTGAAGATTTAGGTGCACAGCCAGATAAATTCCAATCATTGTTGTTGGGGAGTTATTTGAACTTTTATCTGCCGATGGGAGTGCAGCGCAAACCTTCAAACCACGACGACATAATTTTGGCATTCAGTGCTGTTATGAGAAACATCAGTTTTGCTTTAGCAGAATCTGTCGTTCAACTTTTAGAACACTTTTCCAGGACCATTTCTTTTTTACTGCCAGAATTAGGAACATAATGTCTCTGAGAAATTCACAAAAAAGACAGAGCAACCACAGGTCCAGATTATCAGGCTGTCCCTGATGGTCAGGAATTTTGGGTTCTGTTCATCCAAATGTCTGTAGGGAGAGGAAAAAACACCTTACTTGAGTTGTAAGTAACATTAACGCACATTAATTCATTTCCAACTCTCGCCGTCTCCTTTTGCATAAAGCTTTTATTGACCAAAGTCACATCTGCAAGATCTCAGTTACACATTATCCCACAAGAGCACTTTGCTCTCAGCCTGCAGGCTTTCCTGTGATTCGAAGAGTTTTAAACACCAAAATTGGAGGCAGAGCCTACAGCTATCAGCCTCTTCCCTTGTGAAACCAGCATTGTTTCTAGAGGCAGACATTCTTCGCCTGTAAGATTAAATTAAAACATTTTTTTAACACCAGGAAGGTTTGCAAGAACACCGTAGTTGTCACTACAGGTTATACGACTGCAGAGGACCACTGAAGGACTTTTAGATCAAGAAAGTCTGGCGGGGTTAGTTGAATGAGGAATGCCAAAGGTTTTTCACACTTTCATTTGGTTTGGTTTGCTTTCACACTGCACTCTTTAAAAAGAATCACCCCCCGAGTACAACAGCTACTCGTTGGGTAGGAGTATTTCTCAAAATGAACCAAATCATGAAGAAAACTGAATGCATGGGAAGAGAAATGGACTTGTAGATGGTGCTAGTCATAAGATAAATCATATCGATTGATTTATTGGTTTATGTTAAGCAATTAAAAAAATACAAGAAAATAAGTAAATATCATAAAATTATTTTTGATATTTATTCAAAAATGAATTGGTAAAAAAAAAAAAAAAAAAAAATTTGGAAAAAAAAATCGTATCAGAATAAAAGCTTCAGGTTGCTCTCATTAGAACCTCCTCATCGATCTGGCTCAAAAAGGACTAATGTGTCAATGGTGCCATTATTAACCAAAGGTGAAACTACAGTGATAATCACAGTGTCTATTTAACCAATAAAAATTTGTCAGATTTCTCCAAACAGCTGATCAAATGGAGGATAGATGTTCTTCTGCTGTTAAAGACCCACACCGCTCACCTTATGATCTATCTTCAAGTGGTTTTGGAATTATGCTGATGCCATTTTTAATCTAAATAAAAAAAAAAAAAACTCTGTTGTTTTCAATAACAAAGTTTCTCCAGAGTGGCAAAAGTTCATTAGAAATTTACCTCTGAGTTGTGGGTAGGACTGTTGGCGTAAAGCAACCCCGCCCCCCTTCCCCTCCACATTGCTGAGAGCTCGAAGCAGAGAGCTTGTGGCCCGCCCAGCGTATTTTTATTATGTCTGCTGCTGATTCACAACCATTTGAATAAAGAATACTCAAAATGCTATTTTAAGTTTAATTTTCTTAACATGTCTCCCACACAATCCAAAAATGCCACAAGAACATGTTAACAACACAATTTTCATCGGAGTGGGTCTTTATTGAGAGTCACTCTCAATCTCGTGATAGCCTGTGAGTCATATGGAGGTGTTATGGGTCCAACTCAGTTACAGTACCAATACGAAACGTTATAGAACAGCACTTAATGCTTGTTTAAAAACTACACTTTCCAAAAATAAATGGAAAGATGTTTAGGTGAATGCGCCTCATTGAAGATGGGAAGGTTTCTGCATCAGTCCCCCCTCCCACGAATACTTCACCTTTGTATTGAGTCATCTAATGCATCTAATGCAAGTGGATGAAAAGAAATACCTTTCATTGTTACAGAGACGGATGGCTTTAAGTTTGGCGAACCGAGTGATCCAGTGGTGACAGATAAGAACCTGCCCTGCACGTCAGAATCACAGATAACAGAACAACAGGAAGTGTCATCACCTGGGGTCGTGTTCCACTCATGCATAAGTGCACAAACACACACACAAACACACACGTCTCAAACCTTGCAACAAAGAGCAGGATGTTCAGGCTTTTGCCTGTACTCCTTTCTACCCTTCCCGGCCGTATTTATTCATCACATTCCAGTTTTCTGAGGTTTAAAGAGACAAAGCTTTTTCCAAAGAAAATATATCACCACTTTGAGGAAGACCATAAGCAGAGGTGTGAGGATTTTTTTTCAACCAACACAAAAAATGATCTAGCGCATTCAGCAGGGAGTAAATGGGTCATAAAAAACTAAAAGCGTTGAATACCTGCATTAATGTCTTCAAAGGAAGACATTTGAAAGACTTTCCGTTTGATGTTTAGAAGACAACTTTGTCACAGAATTGTACCTGTGCACATGTAACAAATGTAGACAACCTCTGTCAAATAGTTAAAAATAAAGCAAAATTTGATTTTTTTCTACTTCCTTCTTCCAAAATTGAGCCATACAGTAACAGCTGAAAATGGAGGTCTTTGAGGAGGAAGGCCCTCCCCCACCAAAGGGATCAATGCACGTAAATGGAAGAGGTCACAGACCTTTGACATCTTCTTTCACATGGGGGAAGGGTAAAGGCCTTTGTCAGATTGGTTTTAATGATCTAATTGTCCGGCCTGTCATAAAACATCATACAGTATTTACAGTTTGCTTCACATTGAAGTCCATGCTGCTGCTGCCCCCCCCCCCCGGCGCACTTCAAGGTTCATTTGCTGACCCTGACAGCATGTACCTGGAGCGAATAGCACTGCATTAATAATGCTAAAGCTTCCCTCTTTCTGTGAATCCAGCTTGTCTTCTGCTCCCAGCTGCCTGCTTCAGCTCCTCATCATCCCCAGAACTTCTCTACTGACTCACTTCAATGAAAACAGGATGGACAACACATATTAGAAAAACTAAGCCCAAATGTTTGTTTCTAAGTATCATTAAAATCGTTGTGAATAAGGAGCAGACAAAAAAGGCAGTTTGCAAAGTTAGTAGTTGTTCTTTGTAGATGACAAGGATCCACATGCATCTTCATTTTCCTCGTCTGACCTGGTATCTGGCTCCAAACTGTACTGCTTTTGTTGCTCTAGATATGTTAGGTTGGGATTGTGTTTGGCTGTAAGCTAGCAGGAGAGTTTGTAAACAAAGGGATGTTGGGAAATGAGAGCAGGCTTTCTCCTGCCCACAACTCAGAAGTGAATTTCTAATGAACTCCTGCAGAAACTATCTCCTAGAAAACAACCATTTTAAATTTTTGGCTAAAAACGGCAGAAGTATAATTAAAAGACCACTGGGAATGCTTTTGAAATAGATCAGAAGATGATTGGAGTGGGACTTTCACCTTCCTTCTGGTCTCCTCAATGCTGTCGGCACTCCAACTCCGCTTGGCCTTCCTCTCCTTTACACTTTTGAACACAGGTTTCAGCAGATCACCAGACACTGAAGATGGCTCTTCATGTTTCCATGGGAATAACGTCACAACACAGGAAGAGAATTCACTTCATACATGAACAATTACAGGTACAAATAAAGTAAACTATTCAGACAACTGCTGCAAAGTAACTGACAGATTTACAGTCAGCGAGCCTCTAATTCATTTCTGCCCAGGCGTTTCCAGAGAACAGAGTGTTCCTGGCACGTTTGACTCGATATCAAAATCATATCAATTAGTTATTATGTCCATTTTTGTTTGGATCAAAAGTTTCTGCATCTCATTAAAAACAAACACAAATTCTGTTTCTCACAGAAGACTTTCAAAAAATCCAGAAAAGCGTCTTTTTAATCGGTATAATTACAAAAAACTGTTATAGCAATTGTTAAGTAAATTAAATTCGACAGACTGTAATTTAAAGCTAACAACCAAACTCACCTTGACCTAAATGCTGTTTTGTTAATATTTAATTTCCACAAAAAAAATCATTAAAGCCAAACAAAATCAACATACTGGTGAAGAATTCAGAGTAAAGACAAATAAACCAAATGCAAACAACATGGGTCAAACTTTTTTATAAAGAAATCAATTGAATAAGTCAATCCCAACTGGATGTGCTGATAAAACTTCTGTTTTATTTATATTACTGGTTACAATTATTGTTCTATAGTTATGTTTTCCTTGGTTTTAACATCATCTAGTTGATAACTCCATAAAAAGTCCTATTTGAATCTATGCAGTTTTTCAATGTTAATTTTTACATTTAATTCACTATTCTTGCACTTCAAAAATAGAAAAAAAAATTAGGTAGTTTTTAAAGGATAATGAGTGGAAAAACGGCAGAAACTGGTACCTCCTGCTCCTGCTGCTGATGTTTATGCCCCTTATGTAATTTTATAAGTGCATTTTTATTGGTACTATGGTAACAAGGTAATGTTCCCTTTGTGGAAACAATAAAGTATGGTTCTGGTATAAAACTACACGTGGGTTAATTTAGGCTTTAAAATGTCTCATTAGTACTGAAAATTAAAAAATCTCATTCCAAACTAAAGGACTGGGCATCTTTTTTTAAAAAAGAATGCATATTAAATAATCCAAATACTGATATTTTGGAGTCTAAACGGTTGTAACTGAGCTCAAATATTGGATTTAATTCATTGTACAATATTTTATATCATCCTTTTACAATTTTGCTCTTTTTCTTCACAATTTGGTTCACACTTCAATGACTAGGTCATAGTTTTGTTTCAGTTCAATATATGATTTGAGGATTACCAAATTAATACAAAAACGCTAAAAATTCAGAAAAATCCCTTTTATAATTTGCTAATAAGCAAGTAACAATGAAGAAAAACATTTCCTTCAGCCCAACAATTGTTGGACACTTTCAACATAAACATACTGGTGTGCGGTGGAGATGCAAAGATTCACTTTCCCTACGTTTCAGTTCATACAATTTAAACTGAGAATGGTGGGTTCCCTAACAAACAGAAACTTTGTCAAGAAAATTCATCATTCATTCAGTAAAATGAGAATGTATCGAGAAAATTGTACAAGGAAAAAATTTTTAAAGCATAATTCACTTATTGATTACTATTTTTTTGCTGCTGAATAAAAAGTCCATTAGTGGAATATAATATATATTTATTCATACTGTGGAAACCCATATTTTTGAAGACATGATAAATGAAATGTGTTATTACAGCTCAGGTACAGATTCATAGATTAAAATAAGTGGTCAAAACGTATGGAACATTTTATAATGCTTGTTCATCTTCCTTTTTTTTCGTTTTCTGCTTGAGCCGCTCAAACACCTCCGATCACAGACTTGCATCAACAACAACAGGCAGGCAAAAAGCCTCAGAAAAGGGCCTCGCTCCCTGCATCAGTAATTTAATGAATGACCCTCTTTTAGGACCACCTGTTTTCTCGGTTCTGTCACACTGTGATAGGAAAAGTGCGAAAACAAAAGCACTGATCTCTCTTCTTGGGGTTTTGACCTTTGTGTCAGCCTCAGAAAAGGCCACAACCACAGAGGTGGCTCCAAAAGTATTGGCAGAAGCATCTGTCTGCTCGGTTGAATGGTCCCCGTTGTGTTTTTTTGTGATCCAGATGTCACGAATCATCTGCGTGGGTGTTTTCTTTAAAGATCAATATCTAAAAATGATTTGTATCGGAGTTGCTTGAAGACCCATAATAAACTGAATCCTGTGTCTCAGAACGGATTGGTAATCAATTGGTTTGTTATGACAGCACGCTCAAATGCAAATCCTTTCTCACAATCTGCTTTGCCGTTTCAGGATATCTGTTTCTCTGTGGTTTTTTTTTTAGTTAAAAAAATTGACTCCATAACAGACACAACTCCCTGAGAAAACATGACACATTAGCAGCAAAAGCAAAACCCTGATGTGTCTTAAATTGTGGTGAAAGAATAATGAGGAAAAATAAATCAATCTGTTACCCTGGTGACAAGTACCTCATGCACAAATAGATGTGAAATAGTTATCTGTGGAGCAGCTTTTTGGGGGATAGAAATGTCATGTTGCATTTTCTGAAAGCCTCTTTGCTTCACAGCAGGTTCTTTATACAATAAAACTACAAGGAACGAGACATTAGGCCAAAAATAAAAACTCAAAATGGAGACAGGATGTTATGGTCATGAGCTGACAAACCTGGACGCCTGCTTTAACAAAAACATAAAAACAAGTTTTTTATTCAATATTTGAGATTTGAAAGGTAATGATTCACAATTAAAGACCCACTCCGATGAAAACTGTGTTTTTAAGATGTCCTTGTGGCATTTTTCTCATGATGGAGGACATTTGTTAAGAAAATTGAGCTTAAAATGTGATTCATGAGTATTTCTTTTGTCAAATCATTGAGTCAGGACCAGATGAAGAAAATGCTGCACGATACCAGAAATACTTGCTATGTGCGATATTATTGAACAACATAGCGATGATGACATGACTTGCAATCCATGAATGAATAGCAAAACAAAAATTAACTAAAACATAATTTCAATTTTACTGCAACAGTTTTATTTAAATAAAAGTCAAAAAATAAATTATACTGCAAGTTATCCCAATAGGAGTCAGGCAAGAATTTGTATGTTGGGGAAAACTCACCTAAGAACATTTATCTATCGCTCTGGTAGTATGGCCAAAACTAATAAGAACAACATTGAGAACAATGTAGGTAGTGTGTGCTTGGGCTTTCTAAAAAGCCTAATGGTTTCTCTGTCTATGCATGTGTGTAGACATTTAAGATAACCATTTATCGCGGTTTTCGCTGTCTTTTGCGATACGTGTTTTGCACTAGCTGACATATGACGATGTCGATAAATTTAGGGCTTCGGAAGCAGATAGATGATGGGACATGGGGGCGGGCTTACTCTGCACCAACAGGCCCCCCACAATTCAGAGGTAGGTTTCTAATGAACTCCTGCCGCTCTACATAAATTATGTCCTAGAAAACGACAGTTTGGTTTTTTTTTTGGCTAAAAACAGAATAATGAAAATCAAAAGACCATTCGGAATTATTTGAAATTAGATCAAAAGGTGATCGGAGTGGGACTTTAAAAAGTTTAATTGGTAATGTAACCCCATAAAGCAATTTCCTAAGGAAAACTTTATACTATATAGTCCATCCACAAAGACAAATTTCCTTTTTTCACTTGTTGAAAAAAATGAAAATATACCCAGAAGAAGAGCAAACCGGACCAGCCCACGAGGTCCACAAAGCAATGCAGAAGAGAGACCTCAAGGCTACACAGAAACCTGTTCGGGCGCAGGACTGATGTCACTTATCTCCTCCCAGATTAAGTCCCAATTGTTAGTCAGGAACAAAGGCAGCCACTGAGGAAACCAGCCCCCCAAGGGCCAGATGGTCAGCGTTCGGAGCCCGCTGACCCTTCCGGCCCTTCCCTCTGCGAGAAGGTTGCGCGTGCTCACAGAGAGTCAGGCCACCCAGCTCATTCTCCACTGCTTTATCTGATTTATACCATGATGTGCACACAACAGCCTTCTGTGATCCTGCACTGGGGACACATCCAAACACAGATGGCAGTTTAACTTAGTCCACCAAGGTTACAAAGCATCCAAACAGAAAGATCTGTGTCTGCAAATACGTTTGGTGGTGTGGATTTAAACACTGCTGTGGTTGGAGCAGAACTTCAGACATGGACATTACTGACTTCAACCACCAAATTCAGAGCTTCATAGCTGTCATCCGATAGGATTTTATCTGATCTGCTGAAGCCTGTTTTCACAACAAGCCTCAGGCAATTGTTTCAACAGACAAGCTTTTAAAATAGTGGTCTGGCTCCAAACACACTTGGCTTTATTAACAGTGTTTGATAATATAATGAACACGTTTGGTGCAACAGCTGAGAAAAAAGTAAATGACATCTCAAGAGCTGCAAACCTTACTAAATTGGTTTGAGAAATTTAGAAAAGATAACAGATTTTTTTCCTAAAAAGAAGAATTATTGCGCATTAATGTACCCTTTTCCCCAAAAATTCTGCAATATTGGTTAGACTGGTGTATGGTGGATTTCATGCACACCTTATTAACATGCAAGAGAAATTTAGCAGAAACAAACTTAAAGCATCTGTTGTCGTTGACAGGCTGCGAGGAGACCACCGCCACGCACGGCGCGCTGACGACACGCAGCCGTTCAATGTCACATTTCAAAAGTGTCCGCGGCCTGCGAGGAAAAAACGAGGTTCGGTGCGTGTCTACCTTATGGAGCGCGCTGCGTGCTCATGTCCACGAAGACCTGCGCTGCCGCTGCTGCTGCTGCTGCTGCCGGCGGAGTTACGTCGCACTCTCCGGCGCCACAGTCTATGCGTCTTTTGGCACAGCTGATTTGCGCACGGTCGCAGAGCCGCCGACTGACGTCAGAACTGCACGGCTTGGCTCATTTCAGCGGAAATTCAGTTCAGTTTGTTTCTTAAACGCACATAAGAGGGCGCCGAACAAATGCAAGATGTGACAAACACAAACAAACAAACTGCAGTTAAAAATGCCCTCCTCCTCCATGACTTTGGAGCTTCGTTATTATCCGCACATGGTAAAACATAAGATAAATAAATACAAGATTTGTTTTGTTTGTTTTTTCGCACAGAACGTCAATAGTCACTAGTATTTTGGATAAAAACCTTTTTAAAAAAAGAAAAATAAAGATCTACAGCTTTACTCAAGTTTTGCAAAACAAGTCAGTTCTCAGCATAATTGGTGTAAAAGCGCCCTCTGCTGGTCAACGCCAGATTACATGATCTTAAGTTTATTAACAGATTAGAGGAAAAACACAAATAATGGCTTAGTAATAACTGGCAATGTGAATATTCTAAAACCTTTCCTAAAATAAATTATAAATGTTATCGGGATGGTAAAATATATGTAATATATTTTAAAATTATTTTTCATTCCTTAAGGACGGAAAATATCTGATTTATTTGTTTGAAAAATTGTGATTTGGTAATTTATATATATGGCTGGTGTTGGATATTTCATGCAGATATTTTAAAGCAATTACTGGCAGATACTAACGATTAATATTTTCAATGTGATATCCTTTATTGAAGACATAACACAGAGTTTCCTTTTTTTGTAAGTTAATTGCTTTTTATTTTTTAAATGTTCCGTTTCTACCATACCTACTGTTTTAGAGGAATCCAAAACAAAAAGTCTAAGACTTTTACGTTCTTCCTCATCAGTGATGCTCATGGTGGTTGTAATCTAGGCTGTTTCTTATGGCAGAGTATTTTGACAAAAATATTTTAGGTCAAATGGCCAATGTAGATGTTTTAATGAAGTTACCTGCTTGTCTTGATGTTACGCCAATATAATAATGTATCCTTGAAATAAATATTAAAATGCAAACAAACAAATAGAATAAATAAGACTATAATAGATAAGAATAGAATAGAATAGAATAGAACTTCATTAATTCCAAAAATGGAAAATTGTCTTGTTACCATAATTCTGTTAAAGAAAAGCAGAAAGATAACAATGAAAAAAAAACACTTAAAGTACAATCAAAAAATTGACACTACTACTACTTATACAAAAACTACTACTACTACTACTACTACTAATAATAATAATAATAATAACAACAAAAATAATGTTGACTGCAATAGTACTGGCTTTTAATAACACATCTAACTGTGCTGTGAAAAAAAATATTTTTAAGGAAAAAGCTATTTAAATACGCCTATTTACATTTTATTTGAGCTCATTTATTCCTTCTTAAACCGTACTAAATTCAAACTAAAATCAAATAATGAATATGAGTCTAGATCATTCAAATGTGACTCATTATCTTTCTCTCTTTTTTAAATAATAGCTTAAGTAGCCAATAAAATATTAATTTGTGTACGTGTGTATGCCTTAAATAGACTAGTTTCTTCTTCTTCTTTTTTTTGTAACTATTTAATGTTTTAAATGTCTATAACCTGGTAAACTCTATCTCATCTTCATTATTACCTCTTTTCTGGAGTTTGCCGTCAAAACTAATCAGGAAAGAAAACTAAAACCAGGAGCACGCGGGCGCTTTGAGTCCTGAGACACCAACGTGTTCCCTCCGTTCAATCTTTGAACGCGCCTCCGAGCGGCACATGCGCAGTACTTGACATTTTGAAGTCGCTTCTCCGGAGTGTTTGAACAGGAAGGCGGACATGTTGGTCAGGCAGTGTGAGAAATTCGGTCACAGTCTGCGATTGTTTTCCGAAAAAATAACATTCAGTCAAGTTGGTTCGTAGTGATTTCCCGCGGAAGAGTTCCGGCAGCTGGACTGGAGATAGTCGACGGCCCTGACAGAGTCCGGGGCGAAGCGGAAGGGCTGCCGTTCAACGTTCAGCGACTCCTCGTTTTAAACTGTTCGAAATTTGGAAGAAGCAGAAGTTTTTCTCCACCACTTCTACTTTTGAGCTGTCAGAATTATTCTGTCGTTTCCTCCAAAGGCCTGCGAAACATGGAAACGGGCCCGGACTAGCCAACTTTCAAGGATTTTTAACATTTTATTTTCGAGACGATTTTGCACGAACGTATTATTTGTCTTTGTTTCGATGCAGCAACGTTTTAAGCCCCTATCCTCAGTGGCATCCTAATCTGTCGCCGCAATTATCTTTGCACGGAAGTTGTTTGCCACTCATGGTCGGGAAAACATCTTCCGACTCTGAAAATGTGGCGTGCTCAGTGCATCTTTAACACGTCGATTCTCTGTGAAAATTTCCGGAGAACGATGCATTTTCTTTGAAGAGCGGTGGGAAAGTTTGCACGAAGAAAGGGACGCTTGGCCATCTAGCTAGCGCTAAAGCTAAGCTAACCATTCCACCGCCTCGCCAGGGAGCTATTTTTTGTTTTTAACTCAACAAGGGGACTAAGTTTGGCAGGAAAATGTCTTCCGAGGTAAACATGGAGGGTCGGTTTGAAAAAATCGATGCCATGTTGAAGGACCCAAAGTCGGAAATAAACACGGATTGTCTTCTGGTAAGTTTGTGTAGCTTGCTAGCCACTTAGCTAACAGAGCGAGTGTGCGGTTCAGGGTCAGAGCAGAGCTGTGTCTCTGAGACCAGCGGTTCTATCGTCGTTGTCTGCGCTCAAATGCAGACACTGACAGGTCGATTTAGTTCACACACTTCGTCAGCCGCCGACACATGCGCAGCAGAATAAAATAAACGTTAAATCAGGAGATCACATTCATCTCTTCCTTAGCTGTGACTCATGCTTTCAAAACCGGCCCACTATTTAGCTTTTGACTCAGAAAAACTGAGAATTTGTGCGAAATATTGATGGCAGACGTACTCCTCACTTGTTTAGAGCTGTTTGACATATATTTTTATAAGTGATGATGGCTTAGGTATTTGCCAATTTATGCAGCTTTTGTCTTTACATTACGAGTGACTTCATTTATAGACAGCTTTTAAAAGTTGTTTGCTTATTTGGAGATAGCCATGCATGTTTTCCCTGCAAAATTATTTTATCCATTAATATGCATTTATTTATTACGTAATTTTGATTGTTTTGTTGTTGTATTATTGATCTGTTTTATTTTTTAGTTAGTATATTTTTGGTCCAATAACCCATTCAGTTCTTGACTTGTATTATCTGCATCTCGAAAGACATTTGACTTACGTTTTGGGGAATGGATGTCCAAAATGTTTTTTTTTTTTTTTCAGCCTTATTTTGTACCTTTTCTATCATCTGATTTGTTTCCCTATTTTATTTTTAATGTATGGTCAAAAATCCTTTGACTTCTGATTTTAGTTAACATTTGAAAAAGAGCTGTGGCTGGTATATATAGCTGCCAGAATACTTTTAGAATAACCAATATTTAAGTCTCATGTCCTCTAAGGCTTTTTTTTTTTAAAGCTGTGTTATGTGCAGGTATTTATGTGCAACCAAGCACAAAAACTGATGTAAATTCATGTTGGCCACGTGTAATTCGTAAGGCCAAGATGCTCATTGCCTGCTCATATTTTAAGTACTGTTGGTTGCATCTGACCCTAGCCATAGCCCGAACCCTGCTCCGGGTCCAGAAAAAGGTTCAGCAGTGGCTGCATGTTTTTAGAAAATTACGCGTGAATAGTCACTTTCTTGTTTTATTTTATTATTTTTTTTACTAGATTGTTTGATTTAAAAATGTGTTTTTTTTCTATCATATGCATTTCTTCAAACCTACAAATAATTCGTCTGGTTTTTGTAGTCTTTCTATATCCTGCAGGCATCGGGGGTACATCGTTGCTGTTCTTAAGTCTAATAGGTGTCAACCCCTGAATTGATTGACTGATGATAAAGTGAGTCTTTGGAACTGACTCACTGTGAAGTGAATGCCAAGGGAATGTTGTTGTGTCTAGGGTTTGTTGACAGGAGTAGTATTTCAGCTTTAGTGACAGCGACAGCAAGTGTTTTCACAAGGATTTGGCTCTCAGTGACTCATGGGAACTGTTGTGATCATATGCTTGGTGTTATTAGTGCAAATATCTTGTTGGTGATATGTTGACATTTGCTCAAATTAGCGACAGGATTACTTTGTCACAACTGTTTGAGGTTGAATTTGCAACAGGTTTTATAAATTGGGTGCCTTTCTTACATTTGCACAGAATTAATACAGACTTTAGGGCCTCCACGCTGTAAATTTGTGATTTTTAACAGATTGTGCGTGTGTTTTTGTATATGTTTTGAAATACAATATGATGGTTGTATGAGGAACATGAAGTATCAGATTAATTCAAGAGGAGAAGAGCACCAAAGAAGCTGTCTGTTTAGGAAGCTGGTTTGTCGAATGCATTTTAGGCTGGCCCACCTGTTAAAGACCCACTCCAATAAAAAATTTTGTTTTTAACATGTTTTTGTGGCATTTTTGTGATGATGAAAGATATATTTAAAGAAAATTAGGCTTAAAATTGTATTTCTGAGTATCTCTTAACCCATATCGTGAGTCAGGAGCAAACAAAAAAAGAGAGCGTATTTGTGGTTTAGAATATACGCTGGGCCACAAGCGCCCTCTAGATCTTTGTTTTCCTGGATAGCTCTTATATTGCTTGCCATTTTTGTTGCACCGGTAATGTTAAGTTGGGGGTGTGAGGTAAGCCAGTGGGAGGGCATGTAAACAGAGAGCTCTCATCAGTGGTGAGGGGAAGGGGGACGGGGTTGCTTGGCACAAACAGTTCCGCCTACAACTTTGAGGTGAATTTCTAAAGAACTCCTGCCACTCTGCAGAAACAGTGTTCTAGAAAATGACACAAGTTTTTTTTTTCTTTTTTTGGCTAAAAACAGCACAATCAAAAGACCACTGGAAACTCTTTAAACATAGATCAAAAGATTGGAGTGGGTCTTTAACTTGTTAAAATGCATCTTTCTCTAAAATTACAACCTCTGTAGTCTTAATGGCCTCATTTGCATTGTTAGACAAAGCCCTGAAAGTCACTCATAGTGCACCCTCTCTGCATATTTGATGCCAAAAACCTGTGGCCATCATTTCCACTGGCAGACTCACACAAGGGTGTTCTTCATCCTTTTTCTCCCTCTTGCAATCTCCCCTGATCAATGAATGGAGCCTTTTGCTGAAGCTCGCTCTGCTGCAACTCCACCCACTCTTTAATAAAATTCCACGCTAATCAAATAACCTCTTGTCTTTGACTTTTCTGGTGGTTCCTCTGCATCCTGCGTTCTTCTGCATGTTTGGTGGGAGCTGAGACCCAGCCGGCAGCTCTGAGGTAGTTGGGTGTGGGCTCTCCTCTCTTCCCATAAACCAAAATTATGCAGACTGAAGAATATAGTCTCATGTTTCTGAGGGCTGTGAATCAGGACATTTAAGTCATAAACTGACCGACATGAGTCATGGGGACCATTAGAATTCGTTCTATGGTTGGTTTGGTTTTTTGTTGGTTATGGTTCTTTACCTGCATTCCACGTGATATTAGAATGAAAGTCTTCACCACAGAAGTCTGCTCTTTGCTGTTGTATGATTATATTTAGCTTGTATCTTACAACACAGCTCTGACTTTGGGCAGATATCCTGTTATCTTTGTTTTGTTTTCCAGTCTGGTTTTTTTTATCTTCACCTTTTTAAGTAGATTCTACTTGTAGAGCAGACAGAGCATCTGCATATCCCTTTCCTCCTGTCATGGTGCTCTAGGACTTGTAAAATGAGGTCTGTTTATCAGCTGGTAATTTGGAATGACAGAGATGTAGGAACCTGTTTTGAACTGGTTTAGCCTTTGTTTGACATACTATCAGGAGCTCCTGATATTGACTTTTGTCTGACTGAAAACTGCAGATGGATTAGTTCCTGGTAATTATTTGTCTACAAAAAACTTTCACTCTTTAAAATGTAGTCTGAGCTTAGAAATGCAGTAAGTGCAGAAATACAAACATACTGAAATAACGTCTACAAGAAGCAGCAGGGCCAGTAGACCTGAACTGGACCATGACATATGAATACCCAGCTTACGTTAAATGTTTGAAAGGATAATGAGCTGAAGTTGACATGTAAAAGTTGGCAACAAAATAAGTATTTTTTTCTTATATTCTGGGGGTTAAAATAATATAGAAGCAAATATTTGTTAATTAGAATTGATGTGCTTTTTGGTTTTGCAGGTCAGAACAACCCAGTTTGACTCTCAAATCTAATTATTTTCTACAAAGAAGTTTTTGTTGATTAATTATCAAAGAGCACAACCAAGTTTAAATGTAGTTTATTTTACTTACTTTAGACATATATTTTAAAATTCAGATTCTTACTTGCTTTTTTTTTTTCTTTCCTTTAAATGCTTTGTGTGTACAGATCCAACCTGAATACCAGACAGAGCTTGGTTAATTCCTGCCTTACACTTTATGAATGCCTGACATCGTTACGACAATCTTTTCCTTTTATGGACAGACCCAACCCTTAAGGTGTTGCCTTTCCTGATACTCGAGCTGTTTATAGGTGATTCTTGGCTACCTAACAGACTTGTAAAACAAAACAAAAATGTCTAAAATAGGAGAAAACCCCAAAATGTTCTGGAAGGAAAAAAAAGATACTTAAGAATTAATTCAGTACTTTAGGAAATGTACAGGACTTCAGGATTATATATATATATATGTATATGTATTTGTCCATTTGGTGTCTTCTACCTAACAGCGGTGGGAAATGCATATGAATATGTTATAAACTGTAATGAACATGATTTTTTCATCCTCGACTTTTACAACAGCCTCTTACTCAATAACAGTGTCCACAATTTATGTTGATAATTAGGGAGCATTTAGAATTTACATTCTTCACACATTATTTTTAGACATATTTGGTTGAGGTTAATATTTCACTTTCTTGTCAGTTGTATTTGGACATAAGAGCTTGAGATTCTCCGGAGAATTTTCAGACATTGGCTGGAATAGTTTTACAGTTTGTGTTCATATTTGTTTTAGCACACGACAAGATCATGTGCAGAAGATTTGTTTTCTCAGGATGAAACACAGTGGAGTGGAGAGGAACAGCTACTCAGATTATTGATAAAGAAATTAAATGATACAAAAGCGCAGAACATAAATGTTGGTGACTTTACAGGAGGTGAAAAGTTAGGAGAGAGAATATAAACATTTAAAAAGTCGTTGTTGGGAACCAAGATACGTGAATGAAAAATATGACATATTAGAACCAGGCCATACGACCATCTCTACAGAAAAGTAGTTGGATGTCGCACCCAAACTACAGTGAAGGTAAGAAGTGAAAATCACTTCATTGCTTTGATGAATGGGTATTGCATTTTCTTTTTAAACCCAGCCCTAGAATTGTAAATGTAAGATATCCAAATCCTTTTCTTCAATCTTAGGAGTTCTGTGCATCGTGTACACAAGTGAATAATGTTCTTTTGGGTGTTTTTTGTATGATTTAGAGCTCTGTGGAAGACAGGAGGTGGAGCTGAAGGTGTTGAGAGGTTTTCTTAGAGAATGACCAGGGAGCAGGTTGAGATGGTTTTGACACGTTGAGAGGAGCAACAGGGATGATGTTGATAAAGGGATGCAGAGTTTGGAGCTACGAGGAAAGAGGTGTAGAGGAAGACTAAAGAGAAGGTTCATGGATGTAGAGGAGGAGAACATTAGGGTGGTTGGTGTGAGCAAGAAGGATGCAGATGAGAGGGTTAGATGGCAGTGAAATGGATGCAGATGTGACCCTTAAAAGGAGCAGTTCAAAAGCAAAGAAATAAATATTGATCTTATATTTAAAATAGTTTTTATATTGACTGTGATTTGTAAAATTCTTCAGCTGATATGATTATAAGACATCATGAAAAAAAATCGAGTAAACTTTTCCAGATTGAATTTCTAGAAGTCTGGCTAAAACACTGAAGTATTGTTAAACCAAATTATCACTTTTTAACAGCTTAACTTGATAATGAAGAGAACAACCACATAGCTATTTATGCATCTGTTCTAAAAGTGAACCATATCGAGCTGTAAAGCTTTCTAACAAGCTGCTTGTCTTGATGCCAATTTTACCAGTTCCGGTAGTCTTTATGTGCAGTGAAATAGGTCTTCTGGTAAAAAGCCCCACAGTGACCCCTTTAAAGAGTGGATGGTATTAAAAGTGAGTTCAGCGTCATTGAGGCAAAAAATACAGTTGCAATAGATGGACTTGTGTATTCACAGCCGGGGCCCTAAATGAATTTTTTTGGATCACATTCCAGTAAGGGCACCAGATTCCTAAAGCTACCAGCCAATCAAAATTTGCACTTTCTAAATTTATTTAGGGGGGGGTATCTGGATCATGATTTCAAATGGAACATCGTTATTCACTAAGTTCATTAAATAAGCTTTGTTGATAATGTAATGAAAATGTTAGAAAACCAAAGCTTTACATTACTTAAATTTATGTGACACATGCAAATTTCATCATAGCTCATATCAAAGTAAGGATTTTCAGACTAAATCTTCAGACTTTAGAGTTTTTCTGCTTCCTTTTTAAAAAAAATTTGGGTTTCTAAACAGTTTTCATGATCATTCAAACTTTTTACCTCCAAATTATTAGACCAGAAAACAAGAATAGTTTTTTTCTTTCTTTTGCGTAGATGTGGCAGTCCTTATAGTAAATTGTTGGTTTCTCGGTTAAACACCAACAAGTCGCAACAAGAGAACTGTTTTAATTGAAACTGCTCTTTTTCTTTATCCTTTTCTATCCTTGACCTGCACTAATGACTTTGCTTTAATGTTTAACACTTTTCTTTCTTCCCACCACTCAACCACTAACATTTTTACTTGGAGTAGTAGTGCTAGGCCATATGACAATACACATCATGTGGGCAATAGAAAAGTGTCCATCGTGCTATTTTCTTTTTTTTAATGTTTTTATCTTCTCTAACCTAATTCTATCAATTATTACAGCAAATATATCACTAAATAGATAGACAATTGCTAATGTGTTGCCTTGTCAGCATCTATTCTCAAAATGTATTTAGGTAAAAATAAACATGAATTAAAAGAGATTCTTAGCAAAGAAACTCAGTCTTGGGGTTTTGTGACATACGGTAAATCTGCTTTACATTCTTTGAGTTTCATTCAAGCAGGTTTTACGGCATGCTTTACATTACTTAACGCAGTAGTGCAGAATGATGGGCGCATAACAGCTTGAAATTGAATCCCCAGAGTCGAAATAGACACATATACCTTTGCTGGCAGCTCAAGAAGAAGCACCTTTAGCAAAAAGAGGGGGTACACCTGTGTTTTAGTTGCATTTTGGATTCAAGACGTCCAAAAAGGAGCAGAAGACAGCAATATGCAAACTATGAAAGAAGGATTTTCCTGTTCTCAGTGCTAACACAACAAACCTCTTCTATCACTTAAGGAAAGTCAACGAAAATGAATAAATATGATTACAAAAAATCTAAGATAAACCGAGTTATGGAACAGCAAGGGCAAGTTGTGAAAAGAAAAACTACAGCCATCTTAAATTTATAATAATAAAGCATTCTTTCGCACAAGGTATATTAGAAAGTGTCCCACTAAAAAGTTGCAGATTTCAGAAAGTTTAAACTTTGTTGATTTTTATTGCTGAACTTTTGTGTAAAAATGTGTTTTGCTATTCAGAAACTTGAAACGTGTGTGCACTTTAAAATGCGTTAAAAGAGTTCATTTTGCAAATTCAGTCTGAATAACTTTGATTTTTGAAACAAATGTGAAGGCTGCTGCATGTCAACCACATCTGTTCACATTTGATTTATTTTGAATTTTGCTGCACTAAAATGCTTGTTTCTCATTTTTGACTATTCAGTTATCTGTCACTTAGAAAATAAAGTCAGAGGAAAGGAAGCAATGACATTTTTGTCAATTTTTTTCAGAGAATAACTCAAAATAATATTGTGGTATTTTGTGATGTATATTGTTATTGTGATATAAAATAGTTTACATCGTGACATACAATTGCTCTCCATATTGTTCAGCACTTTGGTGTAGTGTTCCAAACAAGCCCCCTTCTTCACACTTTTTTATCTAGTTCCGTAAACGTTAGCATGAAGCAAACATCAAAGTGAAGGGATTGTGGGAAATTGAATGATTTTGCTTTCACCCAAAGACGACATGAAGCCAAAAAAAGGACATATTCACCTGCCAAACTGGCTAGTAACAGTTTAATAGTTCTGACACATTTTGTTGGTCTTAATATAGAGCCCTGTTTGCAACCATCACTTACGAGTTTTTGCTGTTGACTGTCATGATTATGGCACAATAAGTGGTTACATTTTCTTGCTCTGCATTGTTAAAGTTTTTGGTGTTTTTTAAGTTATTTGTGTGAGTGGAGTGTTTATATTTATATGTTTTTGTTCATTTATCCATTTAGTCTACAGAATTGTTGAAAGTTGATCTCATATAAGAAAACCAAGTTGGTTAGCTTGACATATTTTGCCTGATTACATCTCACCTGCTTTGCATTGAAACCATCTATTGTTCTACAAACTCCCTCAGTGCTCAACAGCAGCTAAAGTTGTTTTGTATTGTGGTTATGTATAAAATCTCTTTATGATGAACACATGCTAATGTGTATGGGAGGGAGTATGGTTCAGAAGATTCTTGATCAAGGGCCAATGTGAGCAGCTACAACGATAAATTATAATTGTTGCAGTCTTTCCACACTAATTTGTTTTTGTGGATAATTACTCAATTGCTCACAAGGTTAGGGAGGACAGTTTGGACGCCAACACATAGGCTTTTAGGTTCCTATTTTGTTGCGAGTCCTGACACGCAATGGGTCTTGACCAAGAAGAGTTAGACGTCAAAGAAATGATACTATCAGCCTCTGAAATAATACTATTTTGACGCATATCTGCATTCTTGCTTAATTTAATCCAAAGCACAGCCTACGTTAGATGAGATTTACCAAACAATATTTCTGCAAACGTGAGTTGGATTTTCCCACATTATGATCATCTATCCTGAAATTGGTTAATTTAGCATTTATAAGCTGGAGTTAACTTGCCATTAATGAAGACGTCTGTACTTTTTAAAAGGCAAAGTAGTGTTTGGGTATTTGAAAATATAATTTGGGGGTTTATCTATTCCTACTAGGAAAAGCAGTATATTGTACTTTTACCATGTTTTTTTTTTTCCAGATTTAAGCATTGGTGTGCTGCACTATTTACATTTATGTTGTCACTGGGAAGTATCTGTCTCTGAGATTTTTGCTTGCAGGAGTCTTTGTTTTTCCACCCCTGGATTCATTGTCAGAACCATTTCTCCAGACAAGTTGTTAAAAATGCAATCCTTCTAGGTAATAAGTGGGATACCCTGTCACTTTGTATTACCAACAGCAGAAGTATCTAAAAGTACTTGGGGAAGAGTTTAAATAGCTCAGGTTCAATTCTCACTGGAGTCTTTCACAGTGTACTGAAGCAGTAAACAGTGTAGTGTACGGTACTATAAAGTGAGGAACACTTGAACATATCTTTCACACAGGTAGACAGTGAGGAAGTGATGTGGTTTTTCTTGACTTGAAACTGGGCGGTTTGTATGATTTGTGTTTGTATGAGCACATCCTCTAGGGCTGTTGCCTTTGTTTGCATAGTAGGCTGAATGGCCGCACAACTGTTTAAGTGTGGAAAACGTATTGTGTTCACAAGATTGAAGACAAAGTAATAAAGTTGAGGCTTTCATTATGGCCCACCTTATGCAATGCTGCAGAGTTTAAGAATAGTTAATAGAAGTATAAAGGAAGCTTAATTATTGTTTCTAACTCCTTTCAGCTCAAACTGTATCGTGTCTTTCACATGCACAGACAGGATTATTTCAGTTTGAACTGGACTTAATGTCATGGCTTCATGTCATGACATTCAGAACTGCAGTAGGGTTTCTTGAAGAAAAGCATTTTGTTTTTATTACCTGGGATGTGCAATTTTGCACACTACAGATGAACATATGAGCCCACCAAGCAGGTTATTGTATACATAAAGGCTAGCTTTGTTGTATCGTGCATTGCAAAGTGGTTAAGTTAAAACTGAGGCCAGCAATAAGGGAATCTACAGCCAATTCCCATTTTACTAAGCACCAGATAAAACATGAAATCTGGAATTTTGTCTGAATTTAGTGGTGAAGTACAGGACTGTTAAGTCTAATTGACATAAGACTCATAGCTACTTTCACTTCGTTTTCCATCTGGTTATGCTGTTTGATTTGCACTGTTGCATATCAGTTCTTTCCACCTCTGTTTGACATCTCTACTGGCTTGACAGATACTAATACAGGAAAAGAAAGGATTTGTGAATAGGTGATAGCGAAAGAAAGTATACACTGCTGTTAAATGACACTCCTGTGTCACTCAGCTAGTTTTGTGATGTATGGTTTCTGTCTGTTAAGTACACACCAACAAAGTACTAAGCTGTACACTAGTCTGTATATTTTAATAAAAAGGGAACAGTTGTGTTTTGATATGGAAACTTTTATACCAATGAAGCAAAATTACATTGTGAATCAACTTTAGTTAGCTAATCAATCCCCTCATCGACTACTACAACACTATGCGACTTACTTGCTTGCTGTAGAGTATTTTGACTAGATTTAGAAATGAGAGTTTATGGCCAAAAACAGAATTCATAGCTAACTGTTTTAGCCACAAATTTTGTTCTTATTAGATTTGCTTTTATGTTTTAAAACTTCACTTCTTTTTTACTTTGAATATAGTAAAGTTATTATAGACACAGTTGTTCCTTGTTTATCACAGGAGTTGTTTTCCATGGATGACTAGTGAAAGGTGAAATCCAAAGCAGTCTTCTTTATTTTTTTCCAATGGTTACAGATGTTTTAAAGCAGTAAAAACCCCTCAGTACACATTTTCTACACATTTCTTAGACAATAACATTTTCACTTTTCTCTCTTGCTTAAGCTCTCAAAGTTCAAACCCTTGTAGAAAAATAAGTCCAGGATTATAGAAAGAAAGCAAAGAACTAATAGCGATCAAAGATTTATGTAAACTGCATACATTGTACAGGAGACATGGCACAGGAGATTGTCAACACAAAAAAACTGCTCTAAAAAATCAGCAAAACAGTGAGATGACAAAATGTGGACTGCATTACAGCGAGGGACTTCTCTCTCTCTCTCTCTCTCTATACAATATATGTACAATAAAGTCATATACAGTTTAAACTGTATGTATAGCTTAGCAGGTTCTTATGTGTGTGAAAGGTTAACTATCCTTTTGAAACTTCAAAATTGGTGACCTGCAAGTGGTCTTTGTTACTTTCAGTTAAACAAAGGGCTCTGTTTGGTCCACATGAACCCAGATTTCTTGGAAAGTTAATTTTATTTAAGTAGGTGTGACATTTCACCTGATCTTGAGTGCAGACCAAACCCAAACTCTGCTCCACATAAAAATGAGCATCTTGGTTTGCATACAAATGAACCCTGATCTCCTAGGTGAAGGCCTGTCTTGCACCTATCAAGTTAAGGTGTACTAAATAAAGAAGAGAAAAAAACTTTTTTTGTTTAAGTAGTCTGGGTCATGGCTTTCGGGGAACGTTCTTTGTCAGAATAGAACAGTTTCTAATAGAAGCAACACCATTAAGATCACAAACTGCTACACAGCCATAGTAAAACAAAAAAGTGTCATATTGGTCTAAGCCTATTAATTTTCCTACACACACAATCCATCATACAGGCATGAATAAATGACTAGAATTCTAAAAAAGACATAACAGGAAAATTAAACCACATACATATTTTGCCCACATCTATATAAAATCATTTTTCTGCATTAGTTATTCACTTTGTTCATAATTTTTTATAGTTATTCATAAAAAATTAAATAAAACAAAACATCCAGAAGAACCATTCAGGATGAGCCATGGGTAAGAAGAGCCAGAATACCCATCACTGTTGTGAAGTTAGCATAAACTGTGAGATGCGTGAGGAGCTGCAGCCCCCAAAGTCTGAAAGGGACTGACAGGAGAGGAAAGACTATTTATAGGTTTCATTTTTTAAATGTTTTAGAATTTTTTTTATTCTGTGAAGATGACAGAAAGCGATCATTTAAAATTTGGTTATGTGCGTCTTTCTGGAAAATCATAGCTGTTTATGTTTAGACATAAACACTTCTTTCTTTTAGCCTACAAACTGACCCTGACCCCGCATTAGAAGAAAACAGTTATGTGGCCCTCACAAGAAAAAGTTTGGGGACCCCTGCTTTACAATAGTTGGTTAAAATTTATCTGAGATTTTCCAACACCATTTATAACCATATAAGCTGTTGCCAATTTATCTGTTTTAGATTAAACATGATAATTACATTTTTTTAATCCTATTTGATTAATTTTCTTTTTCCACAATACATGTTCAGGCTTTCTGTGCTCTTTTTGCTTTGCCACACACACACACACACACACACACACACACTCTGACCAACACATATGGCCCCTAACTTCCCTGTTGGAAGTTGGTTTTTAGTGTAACAATCCTTTCTTGCTAATGGGAAAATGGTTGTGGAAAAAAAAGTAGAGTACATATGACATTATTACATTTTCTCCTAACTGTAATCACTGTTAAAACTAATGGTATGATTATGAATTTCAATTTTTATTTTTCTCTGATACTGTAGCTCATTTCCCATGCTGATTTAATGCACGTGAACATGCCTGACAGTCATGTTCTGTAAAATATCTGTTTTTCTTCACTTTTCTTAATGGGCCATTCAATCCTGAATAGAACAGGCTTATCCTCCCTCATCTATTGCTCAAACCTTAAGCACAAGTGTAAAATGGAATTAAACTCAAAATAAATGATTTTGTCGTAGCTATGGATGTTTTCTCCTCCTCCTCCTTCCTTCAGTTTTTGTTGAGAACTTGTTTGGCTGCATACCTAAAATAGCTCTCTGACGTGTACAGTCCTGTTAAGGAATGCTACTGCGGCTGTCCAGACTATTCTGTGGCAGGAAGTTATGCAAACGTACATTGCTGCTCACAGAGGCTTGTGATTACGGTTCTGAAAGGCTCAGTTCTTCTGGGTTGTTTTTCTTTTTTCTGGCGGATTTGGTACTTTATGGTCATCAAGATGGCTGTTTATTTATTCTTTTGCTAGTTACGGCCTTGCTAATGCAAAAGCTTTTCATCAAGGTCCCATTTGATGTTTTTTGGGTGGTTCATTTTAAGCTCATGTTAATTTGTGAAACATTTAATAGGACATTTCAGTGTCTGACTTTTTTTTTCTTTTAGCCAGACCCTCTCAACCCCTTCCTTTTTTTCTCTCCTCCTTCTCCCACATTTTCCCTTTTTTCCACCCTTCCTTCAGGGAAGTTGTTGGCATTATGGCTCATACGGGGGAAGCTCCTGTTGATTAGAAACTACAAAATTACTTAAGAGAATTTGTTGCTTTGTCTGAGCTGCTGATTCATCGTATGTTGACATCTTTTATGACATCTGTATGAAGAAATGATAATCTCTTACAGGAAATTTTGGACTTGACAAAGTCCATAAAGATAAGGTGAACCCTATTGCAATTCATGTGTGTGTGTACACGTATATATGTATGTATATGTATGTATATGTATATATATATATGTATATGTATGTGTATGTATATATATATGTAT
>BSAI01000012.1:45473382-45544145 GCA_036245035.1 Adrianichthys oophorus | reverse complement strand
TATATATGTATATGTATGTATATATATGTATATGTATGTATATGTATATATATGTATATGTATATATATATATATGTATATGTATGTATATATATATGTGTGTGTGTGTGTGTGTGTATTTTGCTGAAGTTTTTTTTAAATTTAGTTTTTATTTTCAGAAGACCAAAATTAGGTGATTATGACAGGATTTCAATGTGCTGGCTTTCAATGTATTTTTTTTACAGGGGATATCTATCTAGTGCAGGGGTCTGCAACCTTTAATTAATCATATCCTCCTGCTCCAACAGATTTATTTCAATTATAACTGCAGTAAAGTCAAACACTGTATTTTCTATCATTTTGACTTTGGTGCCCCTTCATGCGTTTTCTTCTTTTTTTTTTAATAAAGAGTAAACGTGACAACATTGGCGTAGAATCCAATGAAAAAAATCTACATGTAAATGCAATAGTTTAGGATTTTGGCTCTGAACAGCAAGTAGATTTTCTTTGTGCAGCAAAAAAAAAAAATAGGAATAGGTGCTTTAAACTTATTCTAATAATAAACCACTGTGACAGTAGATTACATTTATCACTATTGTTCAGTTTGAATGCTGTCAATCGATTAAAAAAATTAATCAGATTAATCATACTTTTGGATTGTGATTAATCATGATTAATCACAATGTTTTACTAGGTAAATTTTATACGACAACATGTGGCTTTTGAACAAAAGAAATGCCAGAGAGAACATTTTTCCTTCTTTTTTTTGTCTGTTTTTTTTTTTTTTTTACTAAGTGTTAACTCAGATATTCCAGAAATTTAATTTGTGTACACAAAACACATCAAAAGTGAGATAAGCAGAACTGTAAAGACTTATATCTGCAGTACTACTCCAAGAAAACAAAGATGCTGATATACAGTCTGAAGAAACAAACATTGTTTTTCTGCACTTTAAATGGTTAGGGTGAATACTCAAATCTGATTGACTGCTGGGTGTTGATGCGCACCTTAAAAAGAAGTTCTGGTCACATAACCGAAATATTCTATATCAGTGGTCCCCAAACCTCGGGCAGATCAATTTGTGTCGGCCGCTCAAGAGATAGCTTAATATTTTTGTTGTATTTATCTGAGTCTGAACAATCTTTTATTTTGAAAAATTACCAGATTCTCTCGGTTCCATCTCAGTCACTTAAGCACCAAAAATTGAACCAACAAATTTGCAAAAATGTGTTTGCAAAGTTTCTTTTCGAAGGGGAAAAGGTCCAGTTAAGAGACAGAAGAGCCTGCTTCTCTACTTGAAGACCAAGCACCCTGAATTAAGACAAGCCACCGGAGTATTTTGAAAGAAAAAAACTGGAGCAAGAAAGACAGAAGGAATTACTGGTGGCCACCTCGTCAAAAAAATGAAGAAATGATCTTGCCCTCCACTAAAGACATTTGCATTGAACTTCTAGGAGAGGCTGCTGTTAAAAAGATTGTGCCTCTGTCGGCTAGCGCTGTGAACCTGCGCATTTAGGAAGTAGCCGAAGACATAGAGATACAATTGTTGGAGAAGATTAATACATCACTGTGGTACGCACTCCAGGTTGACAAATCAACAGATGCGGACAACAAGCCAATACTAGTTTATGTGCGATATCTTTATCAGGAGTATGTACATAAGGGTCTGTTACGTGCGCTCTCATTGCCTATCAACACCACAGCCGCAGAACTGTTTAAGGTGCTGGATGGTTATATATCAGAAAAACTAAAATGGTCATAACTGGATGACTGTCTAGTTTAACTGCTCGGATTAAGGAGATAGCACCTGAGTGTGAATCTACACATTGTATCATTCACTGGCAAGCCGAAAAGTTCCACCAGAATTGAAAAGCGTACTGAATGATGTTGTTAAAGTTATTAATCACATCAAAAAACATACCCATAACTCGCACCTTTTTGAGCCGTTTTGTGAGGAGATGGACGGAGAGCACAGCCTGCTTTTCTTATACACAGAAATAAGATAGTTATCTCGAGGGAAATCGCATAGTTTGAAGATAGTTGTAGAGATTATTACTACGAAGGTGCAGTCATATAAAGTGACCTGCTTCAACTCTTCTTGCTTCCACTTGTCTGATCAAAATGCACCTTACATATTGTTTCTAGTCAAAAGTACCTAAATGTACAGGTTTCTTGACATATTGCACAACTCAACTTTCAACTTTAGGTCACTACAGCAAATCATTCACCTCAGTCTAATCCTCTCCTCTGCAACGTCCTCGTTCACACTAACAATCCTTTTTTTTTTAAATCTACATCCACGGACCTCCTCTTTGGCCCTCCTCTAGGCCTCCTTCCTGCTGTCCCTCTGATGAATTTGTTTCTTATCCTTTTCATTCTCATCACTTCCAAAGAGAACCTCCATATCTTCAGCTCTGCTACCTCCAGCTCTGCATCCTGTTTCTAAAGCAACAACACAGCTGCTCTCACCACAGTCTTCTATGCCTTTCTTTCCATTCTGCTGATACTCTTTGGTCGCACATTACACCTTAAGCCTTCCTCCACCCGTTCCAAGCTGCTTTTTCACTCTTTTTCAGCTCTGAACTGTTAACCCAAAGTACTTGAAGTCCTCCACCTTCTTCACCCCTGCTCCTTGTAACCTAACTGTTCCATTTGAGTTCCTCTCATTCACTCAAAGATATGTCTTGTTGTGACCTTCAATCTTCCACCTTTTTAGAATTTCCTCCACCCGTTCCTTGCTCTCACAACAGATCACAATGTCATCTGCAAACATCCTGGTCCACTTGGTCCACAGAGATTCCTGTCTATCCTCATCTGTCAGTTTGTCCATCACCACAGCAGATGAGAAGGAGCTCAAAGTTGATCTTCGGTGCAGCCCCACCTCCACCTTGAACTCCTGTTACCCCTACAGTACATTTCACCACTGTCTTACAGCTGTCACACATGTCCTGAACAACTACAGCATGATTCTGTTACTCTAGGTTTTTTTTTTTTTTTTTTAACAAACAGCAGCTCCTTTCTCAGAATCTTGTCTGACTTTGTCAGACTCAGATAAATAAAGATCTCTTCAACTTGAGAACGTTCTTTGCAAACTGTTCCTTCTGGATCACTCCTACTGTTTCTCTTTCCATCCACACAATGATAACAGAGTGAAGCTTCCTTCAATCTATTAGCCATGGTCCCTCTTCGTCTTGTCTTTTGGGAAATCCACCTTTCTTCTTTCTGTCATGTTGCACAACTCTTATTTTTCTGTCAAAAGTTCTAAATTCAAAGTTCTTTCTCCAAGCCTTCCTCCTCCCCATTGTTGATAAACAGTACTTCAATTTCCACCAAAACCTTGTAGGTGGTAGTCATTGTTGGCTCTGGTCATGACCAAGCTGGTGAAAGTTCTGTTTGAGATCACCATGATTGATTTAGCTTTGGTTTGAAGTTGGACGAAGTTCTGACACAACCTTCTGCGTTTACCCAAACTTGGGACTGACACACAGAAGCACTGAATTGTGAACTCACGTGGTTGCATTATTATATAAAGATATGAACAATTTTAAGGGGTAAAGAAAACTTTTTTGTACACAAGGCACTATCGTACGTAGAAATGCTTCTTCGTCCTCATATTCAGCATTATGCTGTTGAACTGAATCAATGAAGAGTTAATGTCCGCTTGGACATTAATTAATACAGCACTTTAAAGTTTAATGTAGGAGTATGTTTCTCAATATTTAATTCCATATACCAGGGAGTACATTTAATTCCCAATTCATGGTCAGAACTTTTATCCAGGCTTGCCAAGTGGGCCACAGAGGGGAATGTTTTTCATATTTTAATTTGGAACCTTTTGAAATGTTGCAGAATTTACCACTTAGTAACACACAAGGTGTGGTGAAATTCCCACGTAAGACATTGAAGCAGTTGCATTTTTTAACAAAATTACACTTTTCATGCAGGATCTGGACAAAGTTCTTTTTAGAATAACTCTTTAAAATGGAGAAAATATCAGTATAACTGAAGTTTCTAGACAGTGATGGATCCAGTAATGCTTTTTTTGCCTGAGGCCATAATTCCTTTCACAGCAGTACAAGCATTTAAGCCAATAATTCAGATCATGAGCACATGTTATGACTCGCTGGGCGTATTTTTTCTTCTTCTCATGACTGTTAATCGGGATGACATAGTTAAGAGAGAGCAGTTTTATTCAATTATTTTTTTAAGTATTTAAGAGTTTAATATTTCAGTTAATGCATTTTTAATTCATGTTCAATGTCACTTAGGTGTTTTGCAAATTTTGAATAAAAAAATGCAGGCATGTTTTGTGCAACATTATTATGCATTTTATGCATTTGGATTTTAAATTCTTTGGCTCTTTAACATTTATCACGTTAATCGACGTATGTAATGATGTTCATGAAAAGAGCTTCATTTTACAGACCTTTAATATCTTCCATGATTAGATGGTATGTTTCCTGTGATGTCTGTTTAGATGTCTTTTGTTGCATTTTACTGTGCTTTTGTTGTCCTGCTTCCGTCTAAGTTTTAAACGTTCAGTCTTATTTTCTTTGTAAAAACCCTTTGTTCTTTTTCTTGCCTATTTTTAGAAAACATAGTCATCCTGCTAGCCCACAGCTTGCTTAGTAAAAAGCTAAATCAAAAATATATCAGGAGATGTATGGTGCACAGATACTCCCCAATTCCTCATGAATGTTATATTTACACAAATGAAAGTTCATTCTTTTTCTTCAGGCAGATTGTTTCAAATCATAATACCATTTGGTAATCTTCCAGCTGAAAATGCATCTTTGTTACATGTTTCAGTTGCTTATGTTATGATCAGGAATCTGAATATATGCTTGAACTCGCCATGCTCACAGTAACAAACATTTTTGTGACTGTAAGGCATTTATCCAGGTTCATCTTGGTTCAGCGTTTGACGTTTTTACTGCTCTGTTATGCATCTGTCAGAGTCAAGATGCTACATGTCTCAAGAAAGACTTAAGAACTGTTCTTGTGGTTTATGTTATGTGCTTTGAAATGTATCTTGGGTAATGTTTCTTAATAAAAAAGAAAACACCGAAGGTTCAGACAAAACTTTATTTCTATTAAAACGTTCATCTTCTTTTTGACTCGTTTGGATAAAGAATTTACCGTGTTCCTTTAAAACAAGAAAAATGTCTGTTTATGTCGCCAAAAGCAGTTTGGGTTATTATCAGTAACTTGTAGTAATTACTAAGTTTAGTTTGCCTTTGCAGTTCTTTATGGCTAAGCAGTTTGGGGTTCATTTATGTTTTTTACATGTTCAGTTGATGCTTTTATCAATAAAAAAAATTATCTGCATTCTTACCCATTTAGTTTATTTTTTTTAAAGTAAATACCTGTTGGAAGTCTAAAAGACACGTTCCATGTAATTATGTGGCTATTAGAAAATTGTGAAAGTCCTAATTTACATCTCTCATTGTAATACTTGGTTCTTGTTTGTATTTTAAACCAATGGACTGTGTTTACATAAGTTACTGCTCAGTGCTAAAGAAGACAAGGCCATGCATTTCTTTGCCTTGTTAAATATGCATATAAACATATATATGTGCAGCTCTCAAATATCTTTATGGGCAGTTTTATCACAATTCTGTAAATAATTAACAGATTTCCCTAATGCCTTCAGAATGTCATTTCTTGTTGCACAGATGCTTCTGCTGTCTTTATGGTTGAGTACTTGGTGTATTAGTTTGCTATATTAGTTTTTATTTGAAATTACTTATAGCAGAAAATATATAAACTTAATACTTCTATGATACATGATCTTAGATAAATACCATCATTCAATCTGAATTACATGCTTACTTTTCATTTGTTTGTGTACATGAAAACCAATATCTTTTTCAGAAATCTTATATATTCCCCTCAAAGACCCCCCAGCCTCATAATACCTGTTTGTCTGTAATTATTTTTGATGAGTCCAAAAGACACAGTTTTGCTTTGCTGCTATTGAACTCTGTTCTTCTTGTTCTAGGATGGCTTGGATGCTCTGGTGTATGACCTTGACTTCCCTGCCCTAAGGAAAAACAAGAGCATTGACAACTTTTTGAATAGATGTAAGTATGTTCCATCCAATTCCTCCTCAAGAGACCATCAACTCTAATGCCCGTTTGTGTTTGCTCATGTCTATTACGTATGTGCTTTAAGTCTCAGCTCAGAAAAGTGGGCTGTTTTTAGGACACTGCCAATATGTAGGTTTGGACACAATAGGTGTCTGCTGCTTATTGTCCACCACAAAGGGCCCTTCATTAATGGCTAGTGACCCACATGATGCACATAAGAGTTGGCTTCTCTCTTTTTTTTTTTTTTTGTTGTTACTGTTCCTTCAAAATGTGTAACGCTTTCTTTGATTTACTCACAATAAAACCATCAATCCAACTTCCAAATTTTCAAGCAAAGACTTTTAAAAACTCCATAATAGATCTAGTGTCAGTGCTCAGTTATTTGTTTAGAATATGTTATAAGAACCAGAATATACAGCACGCTTTTTGCAGGTTACAAAAGTTTAAGTCATAACTGCCACTATGTGTGGATATGGTTCATCTGTGAGTGAAAAATGGGCAAACCTGTATGGCGAATGCAGGGTTTCATGATTTTTCTACAGGCATAGCAAACACTTATACAATAGGGTAAAATTATGCTACGTTCACTCCGGGCTCGGAAACTCAAGTTTGATCAACCGCTTTCACTCAAAGGTCTATGTAAACATGCTTATATGCGCTTTTGGGCTTTTCTTTTGTTGAAAACTCGTGCAGTCACGCATTACTACACAAGTTGTCAAGTCTACTTGTTGGCTCTACATACAAAACCCACATCAATAGAATGCGCGCTGAAAGTTAAACCAGTTGATTTTTAATCAGTCAGGACTTGGATTTGGTAATGATGTATGGATAGCGTCCTATTCAACACATGGAAGTGGAAGCCATTTGTAAATTGATCATGAACGAGAAATTAATCATTGTAGTTTGTGCCCGGCTGGAACTGGATAACAGTCTTTCATATATCGGAATAGAGCTGTGAAAGAAAAAGCCTGGAGCAAAATTCTCCAGATTTGCACTGCTTGGACATTTTTGCACCAAGCCTCTTCCAACTGTGAGTACACTGCATTGGGTAGTGACAGTCCTGTGTGAACAACATATGCTAAAAGTGCACACACGCACGCAAATGCTGCATGCACAAGGTGTGCACATGATACACAAGTATTTGTAGGACGCCCACATAAACTACTTTCTAATTGCCTAAGTTCTTCATGTGTTGGGATTGAAAAATTTACAAATTTGTACAACATGCCTGCATTTAACCTACTTCAACCATAAAGCCTACACACCAGGCAAATGTGGCGCATTCAAAGAAACGCGGTCACTAAGTAAGGGGCCAGTACTCGCACTTTACTAACGATAAGCATGTGCCATAAGAACACCATATAACAGCATCATCCATATGTCGTAAGTGCTTACAGCTTCCATTTGCCTTACAAATACTTCAATACACTTACCACAAGCATTCTCATGACGTTCCTTGAGGTGGCTGTACAAGCCTTATGGGAACTGCAAGACACACCTGCGCTCCCCTTAAGATGCGGCTGCTCCTTTCTACGACCCTGCGCAGACCCGGACAACCCAAAAACCCGCAGCACCTGGATGGGTCAACCCTTGTATGGATGCATGTGACTAAGACTTTAGCAGCTTATTTAACTCCCAGCAGTGAGGCTGTGTCCTTCTGCAGGAAGCTTTCCTGGGCTTTTCCCTGATGCCTGCACTGGTATAAACAACTGTGACCAACTTTTAAAGTGAACTTTGAAAGGAGCCTTTCCTTAGTGAAAATTATACTATGATTGGTTTGCTTATGAACATGTATTTTCATAAGGTGGCAGCAAATATCAATGTCTTAAACTTTATCTTAAAATTAAATTGCTTCATGAATTCTACTTACGTCAGTCAACCTGTAATTTAACAAAAACAGGTTGCCTCAATACAATTTTTGTATTTCTCTCTTTGGTTGGAGCAAAGTTGTTTGTTTCATAGCAAAATGTCTATTTTTGCACTTTTTAAATTGAACTCCATTATTTATCTTATTTATCAAAGTCAATATTCCAATCCAATAGTGGTTGGATTGTAGTGGTATCTGACAGATGATACCATGTAAGCACTGGACACACGAGCATGAAAAAAAGTCTATTTCCTGTTAGTATATGAACCACAGCTATTGTAAAACCCTGGGCAAAATCTGCCACTACACATCTCCTCAATTATTTTCAGCCCATATCTTTTTGTAGGAGAACATTGATGGATGTGGACTAATGGATTAGCTTGTCTGCTGAGACACTAGTTCACGAGTTCCCTGAAGGGTTCTTTACTTTGAATTCTCCTAATGCATTGTTCTTTATAGCAGAGTCAAACCCACTGCAGTCTCCTTTGTGTATTTGAATGTACCCAGTGAAAATAAGCCTACACATGCAGGCAAAACACTCAAGGAGATTTTTTACATACAGCCCAGCAGCAAAAGTACATTTCACACCATTTGAAAATTGTCAGCATGGCAGACAGAATATATATTGCTTGATAACAAACATATTTAACTTTTTTCCAGATCACTTTTTTTGTTGTTATTTTTAGCATTTTTGAACTTAGATGCCCCGACACTTTGCTTTTCTATGCTTTCCTGTGCCAGTTGTGACCCATGTGAATTGGAAAATTATCCCTCTACTACAACCATGACCAAACTTGGCTGCAGAGTCGATACTATCTTTCCTTAGGGAGCTAGAAATATTGCATTTGTAGCGGAGACTAGCCCTCAGTAAGCAACAGACTTTCCCCAAATGTTTTAAGCCTTTCAGCCTTTCCTTTATTATTTTTTTTGGGGGGGGGGGGTCTTGTTTCTGTTCAAAACCTGGCAGTTCTTTGAAATGATTTGAGGTTGTAAAAACACACAACTTACTTGGTACTTGGTTGGTAATTTGACAGTTACTCTCTCATCTGTCTACTTTTGATCTTTCAATGTACACTGTAAGAGATTTGGTTTTTTTATTCAGTTTTACTGTCTTGAACAAAAAAATTTTTTTTGAAGGAGTTTATAATTATATCTTTTGTGCTTGTTTTTCTTAGACAAAGAAACCATTAGTAAAATCCGGGATCTACGTATGAAAGCAGAGGACTATGAGGTGGTTAAAGTTATTGGAAGGGGGGCATTTGGAGAAGTTCAGTTGGTAAGTAATATACTTTTCTGTCATATTCAAAAGTAAATACATACATTAAAGTCAGCCAACATCCATTACTACTTTGAATTATGAAGACTTGAAAAGAAAAAAGGCTTTTTTTTTTACAGGCTTTAGCTGTAGGTCAGTCCAGTCCTGACCATTTTTGTATTTTGTTTTTGTTTAGCTACTTAAAAGTGAAATTTAAATTATTAGAATTTAAAAGGTTCTTTATTCAAACCAATTTGCATCTCCTTTATTTATCCCTTCTTTTTTACTTCCCTTTTTTAAACTACAACATTTTTTTATCATCATATTTGTACAAAATGCTGTCAAAGTGAGCCACATTTAGCATCATCTGTCCAACAAAACAAATCAAAACAACTCAAGAAATGGGTAAAACTGCTGACTTGCAGTGAGTCCCTTTTTAAAAAGTGTGAATAAAAAGTTATTTTGCCAAGTAAATAGTCATGGAGATAGTACTAATACTTGTTGTCCTTTAGGGCAGTGGACTGCGGACCAGTCAGTTTATCAGTTGCCACCGGACCGCGAAAGAAATATTAAATTATTTTGTTTTGAACCCTGAAAATCTTTTATTTTGAAAAATAACTGGATACTCTCAGCTACAGCTTTGATCAATTGAACTGTAAAATATGGTCAGGGGAGCAAAATGACTACGTCTGAACGATCTTTTATTCTTTTGGTTTTGAAAACGGATTCTCTCAATTACATTTCAGTCACTTGAGCGCTAAAAGAAGTCCGGGGGCGTGCAACACAAGCAAAGTTATATCTGGAACCTTTCTTTGCAAATGGGATAAGTGCAGGAACAGACAGAAGAGCAGGATACAACTTCGAGACAAAAAAACCCCAAACATTTTGCTACGAGGAGTCCTAATTAAAATATGGATTTATCGCATCAGATTATTCCCACACACCATGTCTGTTTGCAGAGATATGTGACTTTCGCAAATCTAATCTTTTCAACGGCTCATCAAGGTGTAGGATAGGAATCGACTCCCGGTGCGCTGGGAATCGTTCTTTACTTCGTTCATTTTTTTGTCCTCTCTCCCCTAAGTTTTATACGTTCACATAAAAGCTCAAACAAGCTCATCCATTCAGATGCACAATTCACAGAAGTTGTGAACTCCCAAATCATTTAAGTACAGTCCGTGCTGGGACCGGAACAACTTAAGCAAAACAGGCACCGCAGCCGGTGATTAGCAGACAAACGTGGAGCAGCGATTCAACAGCAACTCATTGAAATGTGGTTGGATGAATGCAGGCTCATTTAAAAAACTTTTAATATGATGCACATTGCTTCTCACAACAATCTATATGTCACAAACACTTATCACAGTACCTCATAGCCGTAGCGTCCCCAATAACCTGCTTGCAGCATGCCCCCACCATACCAAAGCAGCAGTAAAAAGTGTTGAGCCTGGCTATCATACAGATATTCTAAATTGGTCCGCGAAATAAAAAGTTTCAAAAAGTGAACAATCCTGGCAAAGATTTACAAAATGCAGCGCTTCCATCTTTTTATTTTTGTTTTGACCCGCCCCCGGAACTGCTAGCCAATGACTGAAGAGATCTTTATTGGCGTGGTTTTGTTTACAAACTTTAGTCCGGAACAGAAATCTCTGGTAGACCTCAGTCTGAATACAGACCAAACGCAAGGTTTAGGGACTCAATCCAGAACAAATTAAGCAGACTCAGTCTGTAACAAATCATTTTTCCAGTGTGAATACACCCTTAAGGATGACCTATAATCAGTTAGGATGTCTCCAGACTTTGGCATATTAATCAAGCTTTAGTTTACAAACTATAAAAAGTGTGTAAATTGTAATTTTGTTGTTTTTCTAGGTGAGACACAAAGCAACAAGGAAAGTCTATGCCATGAAACTGCTCAGCAAATTTGAAATGATCAAGAGGTCAGACTCTGCTTTCTTCTGGGAGGAGAGAGACATCATGGCTTTTGCCAACAGTTCATGGGTGGTGCAGGTATGATGACTAAAACTCATCAGCATGAGATACAAACAGTACAGAAAGAAAGCAAACTTTGTTTTTAAAGTTTGAAATTCAGAACTATTTTTACTTTTAACTTCTTTGTCTTTTCAATCCTGCAGCTCTTTTTTGCATTCCAAGATAATCGCTACCTATATATGGTAATGGAGTACATGCCTGGCGGTGACTTGGTGAATTTGATGAGCAACTATGATGTCCCAGAGAAATGGGCTCGCTTTTACACTGCTGAGGTGGTTCTGGCGCTGGATGGAATCCACTCAATGGGCTTCATTCACAGGTGACAGAGAACATCTATACTATTAATTTTAAACACCTCCAAGTTTTATGGAGTTTTTTTCTAAAACTCATCTTTTTAAGAGAGATGACTTGCAGAACCGATGACCGGCAAATATTTTATTGCCCCACTGTGGGTGTAGAAATCAATATTGTCAGTTGCATTTGACTGCCCTTATTCTTAAAGAAGATTATCCTTGGGTTTGTAGAGCGTCCTAATAATGTCTTTAAACTTGTGTTTTTTTCTAATGAATGAGATTGGTATAATTCAGTCATTATGGCTATTTTAACAGGGACGTGAAGCCTGACAACATGTTGTTAGACAAAGCAGGTCACCTCAAACTTGCAGACTTTGGGACCTGCATGAAAATGAACAAGGTAATGTGTCCAGCTTCCTTTAGACCTTTTTCTTTGAAAAGGCCCAGACAAATGAGCTTTCACAGAAAACATCAAGCTGTCTTCTGAACCAGCTAAATTGTAAATAAAGAAACAGCATTGAAGTAACTTTTTTCCATGTTAGGGTAACAAGTATTATAACAGTTTTGCCAATTACTTCACAAAAAATATGGGTTTTTGCTTTTAACAAAAATGCAAATCTCTCTATATGTATCTACTAGTTTTCATTAAACATGCTCAGCTCTAAATGCTTGTAAAAAACAAGACCAAACAGACCCGTTTTTTGCTTTAGGATGGAATGGTACGATGTGACACAGCCGTAGGGACTCCAGACTACATTTCCCCTGAGGTACTGAAATCCCAAGGAGGAGATGGGTATTACGGCAGAGAGTGTGACTGGTGGTCTGTGGGAGTATTTCTGTTTGAAATGCTAGTTGGTAAGTTATTTTTTTAAATATGATATTTGAGCAGAATCTCTGGTGAAAACAAAAATTTTAAGCACAATGGGATTTTTTTTCCTTCTGGTGCACAGGTGACACTCCCTTCTATGCGGACTCACTGGTTGGGACTTATAGCAAAATTATGAACCACAAGAATGCCCTGACCTTCCCAGATGATAGCGACATTTCTAATGATGCAAAGAATCTCATCTGTGCTTTTCTGACAGACAGGTGAGTGAGTCGCTGCAAGAACTGGGGAAAGAGGCCGACAGTTAATTAACCTTATTCATGCCGTCAAGTTCTTAAATGTTCATCAGAATGTGCGTCTTCTTTGCTTAAAAGAACAAAATTATGAACTCTTTTTTTTTTTTTTTTCTTTCTTTCCTATTGCCGGGTGCTCATAGGGAAGTTCGACTTGGTCGTAATGGTGTGGATGAAATCAAGAGGCATCCTTTCTTCAAGAACGACCAGTGGACATGGGAAAACATCCGAGACAGTAAGATGTTTTCTCTGTCAAGATCCTGGATTTCAGAAAGGCCATTTCATCTGGCCGTCAAAGCAATGTTACTTCAATCATTTAGCCAGTGATCGTGTTTTCCATTTGACCTACTGCAGACAGTTGCAGGAAATTCTTGTAGACGAGCCATTCATGGCGTATCCTTTCCAAGACCGAAAGCAATTCCTGCCCAGAGTAATAACTGGCAGCACAGCATTTTCTAAGATAACAATGGGGAAAGCAGGTCAATGCAAATGGTTGGGACTGTAGTGCAGGGTCATTAGAAATGTTTCTAAAGTCAGGTCTTTTGTGTCTTTATGCTTAATGTTTTACTGAGCTAAGCTCAGCACATTGTTGTTTGTTTTTCGCAAATTTAAATGTCAGAGCTCTCATTCTCCGCTTTAATAAGCACTTTTAAAAAAAATCAACTTCTACTCTGGAAAACAGTCATAGAAAAAACAAAACATTTTTTTAAATACCCCCTCCAATGAAAATCATGTTTTTTGTGTTTTAACATGTTCCTGGGGCATTTTTCTGATGACAAAGGGCATATATTAAGAAAATTAAGCTCAAAATTGTATGTGAGTAATTTTTTAAAATTCAAATCACTGCGAATCAGGAGCAGAGGGGAAAAAAAGGCAGTTTGAAAAAGAGCCTACTTGTGACGTAGAAAAAAAGCTTCCTGCTCTGCTCCATTCTGATGCATATACGTGCAGACAAAAAGATCTGTGTATGTCTTTGTTTCCCTCGTCTGAGCTGCAATCTGGATCAAAACTACATGGCAGGATAGCTCTGATATTGCTCATCATTTCTGTTGCACCGCCAATAGTAGATTAGGGGTTTGAGGGGCTGTAAATTATCAGGACATCATGTAAACAGAGAGCTCTCATTAATGAAGAGGCGAAGTGGAGTGGGGTTACGATGTGTCAATGGTCCCGCCCAGAACTCAGAGGTGAATTTCTAAAGAACTCCTGTTGCTCTGCAAAAACGATGTCAATTAAAAAAACACCTTTTAGATTTTGGCGAAAAACGACATCATCATTATTATTAAAAGACCTTTGGGAACACTTTGAAAATAAATCAAATGATGATCGGAGTGGGTCTTTAAGGCTGCGAAAGCATTTTATTGTGAAAAATTTCTTCAAGTGTCAAATAAATCAATTACATTATTGAATGAAAAAAAATATTTTAAATGTAATTTTATAAATTGCCATCAAGACTTTTAAGATAAAATTTTTTTTTCTGTATATTAGTGATAATGAAAACACAGATTTGTGAGTGAACAGAAATGAAGCTTTATTTGTTTGTTTCTGTTAAAAATGTGCTTTTTTTGAGACGAATGTTTCAGATTTGCACGACTTGTTTTACAAAAACCCCAAATAAAAGGATGATAGGATATCACGGGTGTTTATGTATGAAATTACAGTTCCATGTAAAGCTGAACTAATCACAAAATTACACATTTTTATTTTTCACATAAGTGAACCTTCATAATTCATTACTTATGTCTGATTTTTGTGCCTTTTGCAGCCGCTGCTCCTGTCGTCCCCGAACTCAGCAGCGACACTGACACCAGTAACTTTGATGACATCGAGGAGGACCGGGGAGAAGAGGAGACGTTCCCCATACCAAAGGCCTTTGTGGGGAACCAGCTCCCCTTTGTTGGCTTTACATATTACAGTAATCAAGAGTAAGCCTTCCAGATTGCTCGTTTGCTAAAATCACAATAAATTTCTTTATTTTACCTGCAGGAACTTCTCCAGGAAACGGGGTCAAAAAGGGTCACATTCTCAGTTCCTCCACTCCAACACAGGAACCTGGGGCTAAAATATCCCAACAGGGAGGGAACATTTTTACAATCACCCAGCAAATGAGGCCATGGCCTAAAGTACTTAGCACTTCTAATGAGTTTAGATTTCACTCTTTCTACACTGAAAGTCACAGGTATATTTAAGAAGACGGTGAGCTGCAGAGGTCTAACAATCTCCAAAATATCTGTGGAAAGATTCTTATTCTTTTTTCCTACTTAAGCCATATAACTAAAATAAATTTGGGGATTATTACCTGATCTAAACTGTGATAGACATGAGGATAAAATGAACAAGAAAAGTTTTGTTTTAAAGATTGTGTTTTTTATATTTTGTTTTTTAATTTTGTTTATTTAGTTAAATTTTCACGACAAACACAATGTGAACTGCAAACTTGTACAGGTACAGTGGTCCCTCGCTAAATCTGGATTAACTTTTCACCATTTCACTGTTTCACTGATTTTTTTGTGTCCAATTTTGCATGTTTTTTTTTTATTTTTGTGGTCTTCAACCTGATTGGCTGTTGACTTTGTCAATTCATTTCCTCCAGGCCATGTCTCCTTTATAGACTGCGTTCCATTTACCAAATATACATAAATCTTTGATCACGATCAGGTCTTTGTTTGCATTCTATAATCCTGAGCTAATTCTTCTATGAAGGTTTGAGCTTTGTAAATTCAGTATACACTTGCACCTTCTAAAGATTGCGTAAGGCTTCACTTTAAGAGAACACCATTTTGTCCGGTGTTGAAAGAGGATGACCTTTAATTTGAAGAAAATAAGTTAACTTTTCCACAACTTGCAGCCACCAGTTTGACTTAGGATGGGTGTCACATTTTAGCAAAGTCCTTATGATTTAAAAGCAATTAGCAATATTTTGAAAAGATCCCTTTTCTCTTGTCCGATTGTGCCTCCTGGTAACAATCCTAGCTGAAAACCTGCAATAGTAGTCATGGCATTATGCAGAAATGTCTTAACTTTGTGCAGAGCATTCACTTCATTTTTACAGCTGTTCTTTTCCTCAACACAGTTTGCTTGAACAAAAGCAAAAACTGCAGTTTTACAATAAAAAAAAGCATGTTTAATAATTGTGTAAATGAATCCAGTCATGCTATATATTTTTCTATCTCTATTAATATTGAATGCTGAAGGCTGAATGTTGATTTTCCATCTTACAATAGAACTGTCATATTTTCCTCCAGTCTTTTACGCAGCTCCACTTCTGCAAAGACCTGTGAAAAACATAGTAGTTCTGCAAAAGAAGACAAAAGTCATGTAAGTAGACCAGACTTCTTCAGAAAGCAGTCCCCGTGGTTAAATATGTGCTGACTTTTCACGTTTGTTCAGCTGGAGAGTCTGCAAAAACGAATCTACCAGCTGGAGGAGCAGCTTCACAGTGAAATGCAACTGAAAGATGAGCTGGAACAGAAGTGCAGGTATAGAGTCAGACGTTCACATGACTTTTAAATGACTAAAGAAACATTCTCATATCAACAAACTTAAAGGAAACGCTTGCAGCTGATTTATTTTACTTTTAAAGAGAAACTGTCTGTGAATAAGTTAATGAAACAAGAAGCATCAGTCACGATTCATGAATATCTCTTGGCGTCAACATTTATCTTTGTGACACTTTAAACGTTTTTCTCCTCAGGGCATCAAACACAAGGATTGAAAAAATTGTGAAGGAACTGGATGAAGAGGTTAATGCTGTTGTTTTTATTATGGAAATGAGAGCAAATCTTGGTGTTTTCATTGGACTTAATTTGTGGCCTTTGGCTAAAGAATAGATTTCCTCTGCATCACAGCTGCTCTGTTCTTCTGTGCCACAGGCAAACCTCAGAAAGAGCGTGGAAGCAAGCATGTCTCTGCTTGAGAAGGACAAGATGATGCTGCAGCACCGATTCACTGAGTACCAAAGAAAGGCCGACCAGGAGGCGGAGAAGAGGCGCAATTTAGAGAATGAAGGTAAATGAATGAATGATGAGAGGATGCTGTTCAACCCTTTGGAACCGACGGATGCCTAGTGGCACCCTGCCAAGCGGCTGTGACATCAGCGTAAAAAAAAAATGTCTAAAATGAACTTCAACTTGTTTTAAGATTCTTGAGATTTTATTGAGTGAAAGAGAGAATAAGTCAATCATTTATAGTGTTTGGACAAAAGCGAGGAGTGGAAGACCTGCTGGGGGGGCGTGGCTTAGCTATCAGCTATTAGAAATCCAATAACCAGGAAACTGATCATTATTTTCTTTTGGGTGGAGAGCAACATGATTTTTCCAGGACAAGCACCAGTGTTGTTTAAAAAAGTTGTCTTTGAGGGAGGCGAGCTGTACCCTGAATACAGAGGAGGAGCCAGACACGCCTCCACCTGTGAGCAGATACCAGTCAAGCAGAACACCTGAAATCCAACTGGATCAAGCTATACTCCAATAGAGCTTTTTTTATTTTATGCTACTGACACAATTAGGAAAATTTGAGGAAAAAAAAAAACAAATAAAAAAGCTGGGAAAAAAACAGAAGTCCAGGACAAATCTCAAATGGACACCAAAGCAGCCAGAAGACAAATTCCATTTTCTTGGGCTGCCTGGTAGCTGAAGCCACACATGCAGACAATGCCTGTTAGACAACATCAGAAAGGTCTCAGCATGGAGATGTGAGGCCTGTAATTTGTCTTTGTGTTCAAATGAACAGAAATTGTTTATACATGTGACACAAAGAAATCTGGGAATTTTGTCTGGAGTTTTTTCTTGTTTGCTGAAAACATTTGTTCTTGTTATTTTTTTTTTAAATTACACTTAAAACTTTCAGTCTATGTTGTGAAAACGGTTCGTTGAACATTTTTTCGGGTTTCCACAGCACATTTAAGTACTTTTTCATGCCAGAATTTTCAGTTTTTTGTATGATTTTATGTCTAGTGTGTGAAAACAACATGGAAAAATGACAAAATAAAGTTAATGCCGCATTGGTGTGGTTGTGCTGATTAAAATGATACAAGATAAGCAAGCAAATAGTATCTCAAATTGAAAATACAGTGGTGAATTCAAAAGTAGACAAAAATGTAGGTTTAGGGGTTGAAGTATTATCAGTAAATAATGCTACAATGCATTTTTACACTTCTTTAATGTAACGTCTTGTTTTATGTGGTCATCTAGTGTCAACTTTGAAGGAGCAGCTTGAAGACATGAAGAAAATCAGTCAGAACTCGCAAGCATCAAATGACAAGATTGTCCAGCTGCAGAAGCAGGTATATTTTTTAATAAATCACACCCAACATGGACTTGAAGAAGCAAATTCCTATTGCAGATGTTTCACAACCTGGTGCTTTGGTTGACAGCTGGAAGAGGCCAACGACCTGCTACGCGCAGAATCCGACACAGCAGCGAGACTCAGGAAAAACCATACCGAGATGGCAAAGTCCATGAGCCAGCTGGAGAGTTTGAACCGAGAGCTTCAGGAGAGGAGTCGGGCAACAGATGGAGAGAAGGCTCAGCTAGAGAAGGAGCTTCTGCTTCTTCAGAGCACTGTAGACTCAGAGCGAAGGAACAACAGTCTGGGCTCAGAGGAGATCAGAGAGCTGCAAGGTATCACTTTTGGAGCAAGAATGAGACTTTTCAGGGTGTTGAAGTTGTGCGGAAATTAAAAAACACTTGTACCTGATGGGATAAAGTCTCATTTCAAGTTTCTTTGTCCAGAGAAATTACAGTTTTCTGTTAAAAACAACCTCTTCACATTATAACCACCTTGATTCTTGACATTTTTCTATATTTCACTTAAAGCGAGGATGGCTGGACTACAAGAGGACAACAGGAACTTGAAGCTCAGTCTCTCTAAAGCAGAAGGAGAACGCAAGCAGGCTCAGGAAAGAAGCAACAACCTGGAGAAGGTGAGCAGAAGCAGGGGCTGTAAAAATATGCTTGTAAAAATAAGGAGCTGCTGTTTATCTGTGTCTTCCTAACACCCCCCCACTCCCAGGAAAAGAACAACTTGGAGATTGACCTGAACTACAAGCTGAAGACTTTGCAGCAGCGGTTGGAGCAGGAACAGACGGAGCACAGGGTGACGCGGGCGCAGCTCACTGACAAATACGAGTCGATTGAGGAGGCCAAGTCGGCTGCCATGAATGGTATGCAACTCAGAGCATGTCCTCTGAACTCTTTGACTGCTTTTTTCCAAAGTTTCTTTATGTTTTGTTTTGTTTGTTTTCTCGCCAAAAACCTTGTTTTGCTGGAATTCTTTCTGACCTTGGAACCTTATTTTAGCTCCATCTTTCTATTGGCCCTCTGATTATAATTCAGCCTCTTGATGAGTTAAAGAACCTTAAGCTTAGGTCAGTCTGAACATCACCTCGCCTAACAATATTCTATATAAGTACTTACTTGTACATTTTTGTGGTAGAGCAATGATCTAGGCATTTACTGTCTCTTGCTATTATTTAAGCCAGGATGGTGGTTTCACCGTTTGACAAAGCCTTGAATCAAGAAAAAAAATCATATTTTTTTAAATATATTTTGCACACAGGGAATTTAACTTTAAGCTGTTTCCTTGTACAGCTACTGTGTTGAAACTTTCAGTCTTGATATTTCTAATATATAGTTTGCTTGAAAGTCTGCTTGACAGCTGTGAGATAAAGTTTCTCAAACTTAAATTAAAAAAGCACCTCTTTCAGTTGTTACTTTTATCATCTTAATTTACTGAGTATCTAAGATCCCCCAGAACTCTCATTTTGCATTAAAATGTCTTTAAAAAGTTGAATTTATTTGACTGTTCTGTTTCAGCTGTCCAGCATAAGATGTCAGAGGAGAATATAGCAAGGATGAGAGCGGAGAGTCGGGTTTTGGAGGTTGAGAAGCAGTGCTCCATGTTGGAGTTTGACCTCAAGCAGTCGGTGCAGAAAATGGAGCAACTGATGAAGCAAAAGGAGAGACTGGAGGATGAGGTCAGTGGATGGCTTGTGCGGGAAGAATGCGTACAATCTGTTGGGCTTTCCTCGCCTATTTCTCTTTATTCCCACATCTTTGGGTTCTCACTTCAGGTCAAGAATCTGAGAATCCAGCTGGACCAGGAGTCCAGCAAGCGGGTCATAGCTCAGACTGACCTGAAGAGCCGCACACAGGATCTGGATCGGCTGAGATGTTCAGAGAAGCAGCTCAAGCAGGAGATCAACACGGCGCTGGAGAACAAACGCTCGCTGGAGTTCCAGCTGGCTCAGCTGACCAAGTAGGTTTTGGAACTGCCCTGCTGCGTAAGCTGTCTGCTCTTTTTTCCAGTTTCTTGTTGCAGCACTGAGCATTAATTCTCCACAAAGCCGTTGTTAAATGGCTTTTACAGCGCTATTATTGCAGCTTAGAGTCTGACTGTGACAAAGCTGCTCTCTCAGAGTTTACACTTTAAGATTAGGATTTTAGTCTGATGCTTAAGTCCATGTTTATTGACCCTCCAACCTCCTTATTCTACAGGCTTTACAGATTTTTTTAATTGGATTTCTTTTCATTTAAATTAATTTGGATTTAATTTTGTGATGTGTTTTCAGGCAATACAGAGGTAACGAGGGACAGATGAGGGAACTTCAGGACCAGCTTGAAGCCGAACAGTATTTTTCTGTGAGTACAAGTCGGGACACTCAAGTTTCCTTCTATTTCTGAGAGCAATCATGTTTTAATCTTTGTCTTTCCTCCTGTAGACCCTTTACAAAACTCAGGTCAGGGAGCTAAAAGAAGACATTGAAGAAAAGAACCGGCAGGTGCAGGACGCTCAGAAAAGGGTGCAGGAATTGTGCAGTGAAAGGTACGTAACACAATTCACTTGGTGGTAGGGATGCACCAATCTGATCACATGATCAGAAATCTGGCACAATTGTATAGTTTCAGACTCGGTCGGAATTGGATGTTGTATCCCGATCAGATATTTGTTGTTATTATTTTGACCAGTGTCATATATTTCAAGCTTACTATTTTCCATAAATATCCTAGTAGAAGTCTGCGTATCCTAAACGAATCCTCGTGTTTTATTACAGAATGCGGCACTAGTCTGAGCAGGAGGCCCACAAACGCTGTTCAGAAAAATTTGCGAGATAGTCACAGATTTTAAACTGACAGCAAAAATCCCTAATCATTAGTTAATAGTCAATTATCTTTTTCTAGCTGATAGTTGCTCTATTTTTACTTGATTGTTCTCTTGTTGAGCTCTATGTTTAAGAGATTTCTTCAATGAAATCTTTATTTTTTTCTGCTGATGACGCTCTTTGTTGTCGGTACAGAGACTCTCTGTCTGCCCAGCTGGATCTGACGGTAACCAAGGCCGAGTCGGAGCAGCTGGCTCGGGCGCTGCAGGAGGAGCAGTACTTTGAGCTCAACCAGGAGTACAAGAAAGCAGTGGCTCGGCATAAGCAGGAGCTTGGAGAAAAAGAGACGATTATTGCAAGGGTTAGTTCAGGATTTACCTGCTGCCCACTCTTTTGCTGCAGTGATGGAGAACCTAAACTTTGTGATTTAACACCTTTTCTTTTCTGTGCAGCTTGAGGAATCAAATAACACTTTGAGCAAAGATGTAGAAAATCTCAGCAAAGAAAAGACGGACTTAAGTCAGGATCTCCATAATCAGGAGCAAGGTACTGGGATTGCATTTTCTCCTTTTGAAATGTAATGATGTCCTTGTCCAAACTTTTATGTTTTTTTTTCTTTCAGAATATGCAGCACAAAAAGAAGAAATTGCAAATTCACTCAAGGCACATTACGAGAAGACCCTCAACAATGAACGCACACTGAAGACTCAGGTAAACATCCAGTTCTTTACTGAGGCTTTTTGCAGACTTGATGGACTCCTTTCAGCTGTTACCTCACCCCAATCCTGCAGGCCGTAAACAAGCTGGCTGAGATCATGAATCGCAGAGACATGAAGGCAGACCAGAAGAAGAAGGGAAGTATGGCAGATCTGCGCAAGAAGGAAAAAGAGAATCGCAAACTTCAGCTGGAGTTAAATCAGGAGAAGGAGAAGTTCAACCACATGGCCATCAAATATCAAAAGGAGCTAAGCGAAATGCAGGCAGTGGGTTAAAATCCAAACACAGCGCAGCTCCTGTTTGATAACTGGACCACTGTTGGGTTTTAATCCAAAAATCTCGACTTTCTTGCCTTCAGCAACTGTCAGATGAATGTCTTCACCGCAATGAGCTGCAGATGCAGCTGGCTAGCAAGGAGAGCGACATCGAGCAACTCCGGGAGAAACTGAACGACATGCAGCAGCGCATAGAAAACTCCAGCATCACCAGCCTGCAGACCGATGAGACGGACAGTAATATAGCAGGTAGGCTAGTGTCCAGCCTGACGAGGCTGCTGTGTAAAACACCAGTTGATTTAAGGCCAAAATCACATTTTTTTATGATCAAAGTCAACAGCTCCAGTCTTTTGGCTCTTCAGGGTGCACTGTCAATGAATGGTCTATTTTTGAACCTTTGTCATAGAAAAGGCGCACAGAACTTTAAGGTGCGTTGAGCGAGACCAGAATCAAATGAGGCCATCAGTTAGACTATAGTAACTCCAGAACTTGTTTGTAACACGCTACACGTTAACTACGTCAAGAGTATGCACAATACCTGTGATTACCAACCTTTTTCCAACTCGTGAAAAAACAGAACGCTGAAACAAACATCATCTTGACTATGCTAATTCAAAACCTTGTAATATGTAATGTGTAAAAAAAAAAAGAATAAAATATTGTAGATTAGTTTTTAGATGCTGATTGTACACGAAACTGATAGAATTTGGCATGGGTCATAATTATTTTTATTTTAAACCATTCGTCTATGGAAGCGTATTGCCTTTAAAAAAAATCTGGTGTTTTTTTTAAGGATGTTTTAAGTGTTTTTCAGGATCATGTTTCAAATGTTTTCTTGAAGTATTTATTTTTGTGTTTTTTTTTATGGCTTGTGTGTGTATGTCTGTTTCTGATTATTTTTAAACCAAATTTTTAAATATTTTTTTATTTTATTTACTTTTTAAAACTATTTTTTCAGTATTAATTTTTTTTTTTATTGTGTTTGAGAATTTTTTTCTAGTGTTTTACAAAATACTTGTTGGCCTGCATTCTGTGAGATAATAAAGAAAAAGAAGAACTAAATACAAAGAAATGCTAAAAGTTTATCAGCAAGTAGAAATTGATCAAAAGACAAAACATCGATGTCTAAGATGAACGGTTCTTTTTTGTTTGTATTTATGCAGAAAATGAATTACCTAATGATTTACAACTGGAATTATTAGTTAAATAGGATCTGGTATGTTTGCCTCGGTGGTAATCTGCATATGAAGCTGCAGAGACGGACAGGGAATCGTCAACACAGTTCTTCAAAGCATCCACAGACAATCGATTTTACTTCATTTTCAACTCATGACAAATAATCTAACACCACAGACACTCAATGCTTTTTTTGTAAAAAATAATGATTAAACATTTGTATAACATTTTTCTTTTTCAGTTTTTCAAAAGTTTTCATTTTGTTGTTTTTTTGGGAAATTTTTTTTTTAGAACTGCAAATGTTGTAGTCTGTCTCTGCATCACTACAATCCAAAAGTAACCGTTCATCCTGGACATGGACACGCTGTCTTAATTGTTGATCAGTTCATGGTTTCTTGCGTTTCTAGTCCATAATAGTCTCGGAAAAAATTATCTCAAAACACCAATTTTTAATTGAATTCAGTATGCGTCAATACTTTTCTAATAGTTTAGTTCTAGGAAGCAGAACAGATGAAAAGCTTTTATTGTGGAAAGCTGTGGAGTTTGCCTGGTTTCATTCTGTAGTTAAACAACTGTCTCATTTCCCTCATATCCAGTCGGTTCTCCTTGCTCTTCCTGTCTTTGTAACTTCCATTCCATTCTCTCTGTGAGTAACGAGGCTCCTTGTCTCCCTGTGCTGCAGCTCTTGTGTGTTTTCTCTTTTTTTCCTCATCAGTTTCTTTCGGTCGAGGTTTTATCTCTGCTCCAGTTTTTCCAAACACTTTTGAAAGAAGCCTGTCAGAGTGGGAGTAAATTCAATTTGAATTAATGCATCTCACTAACACAGATGTAATAATACCTGATACTCTGTGGGTCACTCCAAAACAATCATTTCACTTCCGGCACCTTTCAAACGTGTCTTTAATGTAATCTTTGGTTCTTCAGGCACCTCCTAACACTGTAGTTGTATGTTGGCATGTTCACCGGAGGTTCCAGCCCTCTCGGACACAAAGACTTCTCTCACACAGACACACGTCAGACAAAAACCTCACGGATTTGATGAATCTTGTTCTCCTTCAGCTGCATGCATCTGACTTTTAACACCATCTATAACTGAAGTGCAATTTGCCTGATTCTTTCTGTGATTAATGTCAGAAACCTTCCTGAATGATGGCTTTAAAGCTCTCACAGCATTTAAATCAATAAATTGATTCTTTAACTGTTACACTTTTACATGCTCTACAAAGTCACTCCTGTCCAACATTCTCCTCCTGCATGACATCTTTGCAGTTATCTCCTCTAGTTTGATTACCCAAAAGTCTTGTTTTTTTTCAGTAGCTACCAAAATAACCTTGGACTTTTGTTTCCTCCCCAGTTGAGTTTGGATGTATCTGCTGCATGGTCTTCTGCCAGTATCTTAAATTCCCTCCACAGACAGTAACGTGTGTCATCTGTGCTGCTTCACAGAGTCCAGGTTGGAGGGTTGGCTGTCTATTCCTAATCGAGCTAACATCAAGCGATATGGGTGGAAGAAGCAGGTATGCAGACTTTTTGTTTTCATTTTGTTTTAATGCTTGAACAAATGCGTCACAGGAGTGAAAACATGGCTGCTTCTTATTTTGTTTTCAAAATTTTCAGTACGTGGTTGTGAGCAGCAAAAAGATTCTGTTCTACAACGATGAGCAGGATAAGGAACAGTCCAGCCCCTCCATGGTGCTTGACATAGAGTAAGTATTTTTTTTAAAGCTGCTGTGGATCGATATTTGGCTGGATTCAATTCATAAATCAGGATCAGCGATTCACAGATCGAACCTCAATTCTAAACATAAACATTTGACAGACACGTTCCCGTACAACATCTCTACCATGCCAGTCACATGACATCACATAATTGGTCGCCAGTTTCTTAATTTCATATTCATTATATTTTTTAATTCAGATTGTCAACTATAAGTTAAACAAAATCGTTTTTTCAGAGCTCATTTCAATAGACTAAACTTAAGTCTAATTTTTAACTCAGAAAAACACTTGATAGTATTACTTTGAAAATGAGAAGATTCACCGACACTTTACTTTGATCGTTTGTTTACTTTTGGTGAAAATAGCACATTTGATTTGAATAGTACATATAGTTAAAATCCATCATTATTCGGCATTTTAGAGCCATAGTTACATTGAAGTGAATTTTTACTACACTTATTATATTTATAATGATCACAAATGAGCAGTCTTGGATCTCACAAATATTTTTACCTGTTTTTTTGGGAACACAACGCAAATATCCGAGTATTCGGGTCCTCGTTACAGCCCTAGAGTCTCTTCACATCCCAGGTTTTGTCCAAATTTCCTCACGACTTAGTTCACTAGATCAAGGTTTGACATGTTTTTGGGGTGTCTGAATCGACTATTTCAAAATCCCAGAAGTCTATGCAAAAAGCGACACTAGATTAGTGAATATAAACCACAATGCATTGTGTTTGGACGATTTTTCATTTTAATATTTTTTTATTAGTGCTGTCAATCGATTCAAAAAAATAATCAGATTAATCACACTTTTGGATTGTGATTCATCACGATGAATCACAATGTTTTACTAGGTAAATTTTATATGGCAATTTGCAGCTTTTGAACAAAAAAAGACAGAGAACATGTTTCCCTTAATTTTTATTGTCTGAAATGTCTTTATTTGTAGAGTGTTAACTTATCCCACAAATGTAATTTGTGTGCACAAAACGCATCGACAGTAAGATAAGCAGAACTCTAAAGAATTTAATGTCTGTAGTATTACTCCAAGAAAACAAAGATAACAAACACAACAACAGTTTAAAACAAACTGCAGTTTAAATGGTCCAATAAATACTCAAATTTGATTGGCTGCTGTGTATTCATGCGCACAGAAAGAAGTTCTGGTCACATTGCCCAAATGTTCTGTATCACTGCTCAGGCTTCTTTAAAACAAAATTTTTGCTTCATCTTCTGGACGAAAACAAGCGCTAAGAAGTGAACTTTCTCTCTGAACTGATGCTTTTTTTAACCTATCGTGACGATCAGCATTGATATCGCTTTCCTTTCTCGCCGCAGCAACGCTTTGTTGTGTTACCGTGACAACGGGCCACACCACCAATCAAATAGTCCGCTTTTTTTGTAAACTGAAAAATTACAAGAATATAGCGTACTAAAAAATGTATTTAATATAGATTTCCTTTGTAAGTGACCATGTTATAAGCAGAATAGTGCCAGACAAAGTGTGTATTTTCAGAAATTGACACACACCGTGGAAGACCAAACCGTCCGATGCAAAGTGGAAGACGGTCGCTTCTGAAGTGTAATTAATCTGCGTAGATAAATAATAACACAATTTTTTTTTAAATAATTACATGCGTTAACGTTTAAAGCCCTAATTTTTAAAAATCCTCTAAGTTTTCATCATCAGAAGTATGGAAGCAATTGTGACTCATAATTCTCCTCTGGAACTGCCAGCGGGAAGTCATATATGAGATATGTTGAGCGGGGTGAATGTGAAAACGAAAAAGCAATCCCCCTTTGCTTTATCGCTTTGATTAAGTCACAGAATGAGCGGTGTTGAAGTAGAAAATGAAAAAGCATTTTGGAAGATTGATTTTTCATTTTATTTATGAGTCAATTGATGCAGTTACATTGTGAAAATGAAAAAGCATTTCTGTAATCCATTTTAGTTTTCAAATTAGATAGTTCTGATTGACTTTTGGTACACATTTGCTAAAGAACTTTTTGAAAAGGAAATGTCAAATGTCCTTTTCTTTATCATTTTAATTAAGTGACAGAATGAGCGATGTTGAAGAAGAAAAAGCCATTTGGCGGATTGAGTTTTCATTTTATTTTTGAGTCGGCTGTATTTTGAAAATGAAAAAGCATTTCCGGTAAAGGCTTTTATTTTGAATTATCAGTCAAAATTGCTTCCATACAGAACACGGTGGATTTATGAATAGTCTTCGTAAAATGTTCTTATTTTTTAGGTTTTTACTTCAGGAAATTGATGAAATGTAGTGAGCATGTGTCTGAAAGGTTCAAACTCAGAACACAAAGTAGTCTTTTAGGGGTTAGGGAATAGTGAGGGAATTTGGACATAACTTTTGAAGGATTGACTGGAATTTTTTCATTTCTGTCTGTCGTCTTGTCCAGCAAACTGTTTCATGTGAGACCAGTCACGCAGGGGGACGTGTATCGGGCTGAAACAGAAGAAATCCCCAGGATATTCCAGGTAAAGGGCAACCCCTTCTCCAGCACACATTTGCTGCTTTGCCCTGATTGGCTGACTGACCTGTGACTCCACTTTCTGTCCGTGCAGATTCTATATGCCAACGAGGGAGAGTGCAGGAAGGATTCTGAAGTGGAGACTGCTCCTCAGGCAGACAAGACCAACTGTCTGCCCCACAAGGGCCACGAGTTTATCCCCACACTTTATCACTTCCCCTCCAGCTGCGAGGCCTGTTCCAAGCCTTTGTGGAACGTCTTCAAGCCCCCGCCGGCCCTGGAGTGTCGACGTTGCCATGTGAAGTGCCACAAAGACCACCTTGACAAAAAGGAGGATGTCATTGCTCCTTGCAAAGGTAAAGCCTGGTGCCCTTCCATATGCACTGGTTAGAATGATTGTGTTATTAAAATCTAATCATCTTAGTGGAGATAATTCATCATTTTATTAATCATCATTTGACCTCCAATCTGATCCCTGAATTCTCATCATAGCACATGGAGTCGCCCTTCAAAAAGTTCATCCCTCATCTGCTGTTGTTGTTTTTCCTGTCCTGAGGAACTTCCTTCACACTTGAACTGGATTACTGATCTACATTTTCCTTTTTCTGCAGTAAATTACGACGTTACCTCAGCCCGAGACATGCTTCTGCTGGCCTTGACCCAGGAGGAGCAGAAGAAGTGGATCGGCCATCTCGGAAAGAAGATTCCCAAGACCCCACCAACTTCGTTTTCTAGAACCTCACCTCGTTCTTTGTCCACTCGCTCTATACCCAACCAGTCCTTCCGCAAGAACCCTAAAAGCAATACAGGAAAGCTGAGGTAAATCTGGAGTTTGGAACTTCTAAAGTGGTTTTCAAAACACTTTTTTCTTTACAAAAATAATAGCGTGACATTATTTTACACAAGTCAACGCTCTTTCAGACATGAAGTGAAGAAGTTTGTTTTGTCAGTTGATTTAATCTCCAGTCAGAGGGTTAAGCTACCTTCACACCCAACGCAATTCCCGTGGCGGGGGCGTCCAGTTTTAATGTTAAGTCCTGCGGCGAGTATTGAGCGTCTGGTGTAGTGTGGCGGTCTAGCAGCAGTGAAATGTTTCCAGACTTGAAATATCTGCACTTTACTGAAGAATTTGTTCTGCGTCAACCAATCAGGAACTCAGCTTTTTCTCGTAACAGGTTGATAATGTAAACCGCAGGTGGAGTCCAAAACCAGCATAAAGGAGGAGCTGGTTGTTGCAGTTACTGCTCCTCCTGAACTTTATTTCTTTTCTAAATTTTTATAATTTATTTATTAAAACAATAATTTCTTTTTTTTTCTCTTCAGACTAAAAGGACTGAAAGCCATCAGACTGGGTCACAGAGAGACGGAAGTAGTGCTAAAATCAGCCGTCTGAGTCTGAATTATCTCATGAACACAGACATGGAGACGTGATTACTGATGCTTTTGTAGAGCTTTTTAAAATAAATCAACCTGATCTCTCAACGTCATCCGTGTCTACCATGATGTAGTGATGAGGCTTCAAACTTGTGACAGTAGCTCCTCCCACACACGGCAAGAGTGTCTGGTTTATCAACACATTTTTGGACAAGCATTGGGTGGCAAATTTGACTCGCTTCAAAAGAAAGGCGTCAGACATGAGTCTGATGTGTGAATCGCGTTTGGTGTGAACGCAGCATCAGACTGTGGTCGAGTCCGTCATGTGACCTGCTGTTTGTCTCCTGTGTTCTAGCCGAGCGCAGTCTACCCTCCAAGCAGCAGACACAACATCCAGCACTTGCTGACAGGAGCGTCTTCCAAAGTGTTCACATTGTTTTTTTCACAGTTTTAACCCTATCTATTTATTCATTGTGTTGCTGGGTTCTTCTAACACCACCCACTTCCTCATTGGTTGGTGGACTCCTGGGTTCTGTGCAAGGACACTTGGGACATTTCACTGACATGTTCTTGGGTTATTTAAACTAACTTCAAAGGTTGTTCTTCAACTTTCACTGTAGTTGCTCCGATGAAAGGGTTTTACTTCTTAAAATGAGGCGTTAGTTTGGACTTTCTCTGTTGTAGACATGATTGCTCACTGCAGGGAAGTGCCTCTCTTTCACTGGACACCCTGTCTCTGTTCTGTCTTTCAGCTAACCATCTGAAGCGTTGGGATCTTTTTCTGGACCCTGAACTTTCTCCTCTTCCTCAACACAAAAATGGGAAGCCTGTACTACAAAAAGAATTTATTGAAAAGACAAAAAAAGAGATCTTTATTAGACTTAAGGCATCATGAACACGAAAAGGCTGATTTCCCCACTCATCTGAACTTAAACTTGCAACTCTTCGTTTCTACCATAAGATGGCAAACTTGCATGAAGATGGACAGCAGATGTGCTGAACTCCAGCAGGCTTTCTCTGCTTCGATGTATTCAAGAGACTGGAGAGTTAAAAAAGAAAAAAAAAAAGCTTGCAAATGTTATTTTAAGGTACTTTTTTTTTTTCCATACAGGGACTATAGATCTGAAGGTTTGGTCTCAGGGGAGGAAAGTGAATCTCTGCTCTGTCATTCATCCCCCTCCTGACACCTCAGCTAAATGCAAAATGTTGTTTCCAACTGAAAAGTGACCTATGCCTTTATCTAATGTTTATGGCCTTTTTTTCCTGTATTCTTATCACTGCAAGGTGACCAGGCTCTGGATATCACAGTGGGACTTTAGTATTAGATGTTTCGAGTATTGAGTGAGAAGCATGCAAGATCATCATTCAAATCTATGCATTATTTTTATTGTAATTTTATTGCTCCAAGCCATACGTAAAGTTTCATTGTAATGGCATATAAGGAGTCATTAATAGTTTTTTTTTTTTTTTTGGTACACTGCTTCTGTAATATTTTTCGTGTATTCATTTTTTTTGTAATGTGTTGCCTTACCTTGATTCCTAGATAAATGGCACAAAAGGAAAACATTAAGTTAACAAATGTAAAACTGCACTGTTTGACTTGACTGTAAATTATTTGTAGAAGACTAAAAAGGTGTAGCATACGGCCCACCTAGTGCCTTAACATTTGGATTTTTGATTTTACTGCCATATCTGTTTTTGTTTATTGGTTTCAGCAAAATCTTAACTCTTCCATCGCAGATTTTGGTTTTTTTCAAAGTTGCTTTTTTGAAAATAAAAAAAAATCCCCTTTTCATTGACACATTCACAACAGACTTTATTGAGAAAAAAAAACAAAAAAACTAAAATGTGTATACAAGGTGAGACCAACACTTTGAACAGCTGTTATGGGGAGAATATTAATATTTCATTCATTGTCCAGTTATTGCAAAGCCCCCAGTGTAAATATTGAGACGTACAGTTATTGGAATACCTCTACAGTCATTTGGATTTTTTTCTTTTCAGGAAAAAAAAAACACTGGAAATACGATCTACTCCTGTCTTGGATAATTTGCATGGATAAATTGCATTGGATTCCGCACTGATGGATATGTCAATAAACATATCTTTATTGTGGGTTGTATACTACTTTATCTGTAAACAAAATTCTGCTCACTGTGGCTTTATGAGCTCCCAAAACCATAAAGATTTAAAAGCGTCTGAAGCTTTCTCAACTATTCTTTTTAAAAATGCAAAAGGCATCTGGATTTTTCCTAAATCATTAAACAAAAAATAAATAAAACCTTCGTCAGGTTAACTGCTTTAGCACATATGTTTTTAAGACAGCTTTGATGCACATTTTCAGTTCATTCTTCCCTGATTTAAAACTAACTTTCCTTAAAACCATCATTTGTTCCATCATAAGAGAAGAATTCATAAAACCTGCTAAGAAAAGTTAGAAAATAAGCCCAACAATTCATAGAAAAATAGTGTGGAAAAATCATAAAGCACTAAAGAAACTTTAAATTATTGATCAATTTCTTTTAGCTGCAAGTGAAGTTTGTTGAAGAACTGAACTGGCTAGATGATGACTTCAAAAGGTGCTCCAAATACTAGAAAATGCTGCATTTTTCTGCATTTTGATATTTTTAGAATTCACCTGACTACAAACGGTCACATCTTGAGTTTTGTGAAACAGCAGCTTGAACCCATCCAAAACAGTCAACCATGGAAGGCTCTTCCTGAGAGGAGACACCAGCAGACCAGAGTGAGGTCCATCTATGCTCACTGAATAGGAGCAGAAGCTCAAAACGAGTAGGAAGAACAACCGTTTTGCTCTTGGTGTTGGTGGAGGAGATTGGACTTGTGTTCCCAATCCTCTCTCATTCATTTTCAACGAACTTGGCGCAGTTCAATGAATGAGGAGATCAAACAAAAGCAGGAACGTTCTGATACCATAATAGTTTAAACCTTAAATATTTTTGTCCCACAACACAAGAAGCTGATCACCAGTGAGCAATAGAACACTTTAGCAAAAACCAACTGTCATAACAATTTTGTTTTACACAGCTTTTATTACTGGCACATAATAGGCACATATGGTGAAAACATAATTAGGTTTGCATGATTCTTGGGTTGTTTTTTTTTTTTGGCATGTTATTTGCTAACTAATTAATTGCTGATTTTGTCCAAAACTGTCTGTTTTGCAGGATCATGTGAACAACAAAAAACCCTTCTCAAATTCTGGACTGGATAGGAAGTAATGCCCAGAGAAATAAGTGGTGAACAGCCAAAGTTTTCCAAAGTCCTCCACCTGTTTTGAGGTTCTACGTATTCTTGCACATTACCAAAACTAGGAGTCTTCTTCTGGTTGACATGCGGGCACGTCTCACCTTTTCTGACACAGCTTTATGGCAATGCAATACAAGATCTTTAAAATTGACAACGTTTTCACAGCATATTTCCAATACAGTTTTGCTCTTTGTGTCGTTCTAATGCAGTCACACCAAGTTCCAGATGAATATTTAGGTTTGATTTATTTAAAGAGACGTGTCAGAAGTTGCCTTGGTTTCAAACATTTGTCCTGAAAGTCTTGGAGTGATGTCTTTCCCTCACCCTATTCTCTCCCTAGAAGACTTGTCATCGATCAGGTGACTCTGTTGTATGATCATTATATCTTTTCCATATGCACACAACAATTGGAGAGGAAAATGTTATTTGAATTAGGCTTCCCCCCTCATGGAATCATTTTGTTCCATTCTGGAAAAAAAAATAAATCCAAAAATCACAGCATGAAACATAAATATATAAAAGAAAGAAAATTCGGGTCGCACTCACTTTCTTTACTTCAATGTAAATGGGTGGGCATTTATTTGTATAGAATAATCAAAGCTTTAGATTAAACTGACTACAAAACTGTAAACTTTAGAAGACTTACAGAACCAAGCGGTTTTGGTTCTATTTCACTTTGAAAGAAAAACATTTGTAAACTCTGAGTTATTTCAAACAAACTGAGGAAGACTTTAAAATTGTGTTTTTCAGCGCGCGCACACTGAACACTGAGCCAGATGCATTCTGGGAGATACACATGTCTATTATGGTGCAGCAGCAGGCGGACTAGTCGATCCGGAGCTCTTCGATGAGTCTCCAGCGTGTTGTTGCAGCGTCATCCTGTTTGAATGAAGTTCAGACCCACAACGAGCCATCAACTCTTGATTTGCTCCCTGGTGAACTGAACCTGGAAAGAAAAAACAAAAACTCAGGACCAAGGAAGTGAAATATTGACAACCATGCCGGTGTTCACGGGTATGACATAAACCTAACCTTACACGCTAACTGCCACGAGAAAAAGCCAAAACTGGAGGCATTACACGTGCGTTAGTGCGCCAGCGTATATTACACTAGCCTAGCCTTTTAGCATGATTCGCAGTTAGCATGCTAACAGTCGAAGCCTGCTAGTTCTCTAATTTCTTGCTGATCGGAATTAGTTCTTCTTGGAAACATTGTAATGTTACGTATATATTCACTAAGTTTAAATAACCCTTTGAAGTTTGTTTAGTTGTTGTTCAGTTTTAATCTTGTGCCTGCCACGAGCGAGTCAGCAACTACAGTTGCTAGCTGTTTGGCTAGTTTGGTTGGTATTGAAGTTATTCAGAATTGCGTTGAAGTAATTGGCTCTGGTTTTTCTTATAGCTTCGTTTTTTATTTCTAAACTTTGTAGAAGTGTAAGTCAACGCGTGCGATTGTTTGATCGTTATGAATTAACGTTTATTTTTGAAATATTTAGCATTATTTACCATAAAGCATATTATCTGTCTTGGTTGCAAGTTTTTTTTCTAACATCGGTGTTCTAACACGTTTTTATTGACATCCTCATTCTAATACGTCATTACTTATGGTGATCTATTGGCGTAAATTATAACCCTCATGCTTATGCGTTGACCTAAAGGCTACTAATGTAGGAATCCGTCTTCAGGAATTCAATCTTTTCCCTTTTGTTTTTCATCTTTCACCACTTTTGTTTTTAATGTCTCCTTTTGAATAACTTCTGTTGAAGGGCTTGTCTAGCCAACCATGACTTCTACTTCTTCATCAAAAAGAAGATTGGGTCACCTTTACACTTTCAAATTGTTAAATCTGTATTCAACCTTAGCTTCCACTTTCTGTTATCTGACATTCTGCTCGCTGTCAAACCTCCTCAGAGTTACTGCAGAAATGCTGTGTCATGCATCGCTGCAATGTGATATAGAGTTATAAACGGCTTGATTTGGAGGCACTTTCTCTTTCAGTAAATGTGAAATGGGGCAAAGAGAAGTTTGATGCAGTGGAGCTGAACACAGAGGAGCCGCCCATGGTTTTCAAGGCTCAGCTTTTTGCTCTGACAGGAGTTCAACCAGACAGGCAGAAGGTCATGGTGAAGGGAGGCACTCTAAAGGTATGAAGCAATGAAACCCATGTGCTGTATGTTCCTTTAGAAAATGCAAGGAACACTGTCTTTCTGTGTGGGGTTGCTGTTTGCAAAGTTGTCAGAAAATTTTAAGCAGAATCTATGATTATTGGTTCATATTCCTGTTGTCATTGTCTGTATGGAAGGATGTTGTTTAATCCCACCAGCGGGTGTTATTTTTTTGTCATACTGCTCTAGAAATGAGTATAATTTTATTATTACACAACACAATCTATATCTGTATAATATATTGTAACTCTGCAAGCTCAAAACAACTTAAACATATGTGAATGAAAAAGGTCCCCACGTTTATATGCATTATTTTTTTTTTCTGTAGTTATTTCAAAAATAACAATTAAGGATCCAGCATGGTTCCATTGCAGAAAAACTTTTTAGCAAGTCTTCAAGACTTACTTTTTTAAGTTTAAAAACCCACTCCAATGAAAATCATGCTTTTGGAGTTTTTAACATGTTTTTGTGGCATTTTTGTCCTGATGGAAGACATGTATAAAACAATTTAAGATTAAAACTGTTTCTGAGAGTTTCCTTATTCAAATTGGAGCAGATAAAAACACGTTTGAAAAAGCTCAAATTTATGATGCAGCAAGTGAAATGGGTGGGCCAAAGTCCCTCTGCTCAGCCCCATTGGGATGCATCCGCTTGAGGACAAATAAATCCATTTGCGTCTATATTTTCCTCGTCTTAGCTGCCATCTGGCTCAAAACTGGATGGCTGTATAGCTCCGATATTGCTCACCATTTTATTCTAAATTGCATCAGGAGTAGACGAAAAAACGCCTTTTGAAAAATAGCATTTTTGGGGGTAAGGTTTTTAATTGAACTTTTATTTAACCAGGTGAAGCCCATTGAAATCAAGATCTTTTAAATGGTGACCTGACCGAGAGGTCAGTAGGACACACCACAGTGATAGGTTACAGCAAAAAAAAATATAAAAAAAACGCTGCTCCGAGCTCTCAGCAACTGGGAAGGGGTGGGGTGCTGAACTGTAAGAGTCCGGCCCACAATTTAGAGGCTAATTTCCATTGAAATACTGCCGCTCTGTACAAAGTGTCCTAGAAAACAACACAGGTTTTTCGATTTTGACTAAAATAATGATCATAATTAAAAGACTTCTTTGAAAACAGTTTAAAAGATGATCAGAGTGGATCTATAAGACATTGAAAACTTAGTCCATGTGATTTTTGACACTTCCAAAACCTTTTTCTGCATATTTTCAAATGTTAAGTGAAAGTTTGAGACTTCAAATCAAAGTATTTTTTCATAATCTCTTTCCAGGATGATGAGTGGGGTAACATAAAGCTGAAAAATGTGAGTATGTCTGGTTGTAGACTGCTGCTCTTGGTCAAATTCTGACACATTTGTGTTGAATTTTATTTTTGTTTAATTGTGTTGTGTTTTTAGGGAATGACTCTGCTGATGATGGGGTCAGCAGAAGCTCTGCCAGAGGAACCGGCTGTCCGGCCCATGTTTGTAGAGGACATGACTGAGGAGCAGCTGGCCTCAGCGGTGAGGAAGCATTTAGATTCCAGATTTATATGCAAGGAGTAGAAAACAGATTTTAAAAATAAACTGCAGATTGGCCCATTGTTGTCTCTGTGAGTGGGGGGATGCTCAGACATGATGATCATTAAATGTGTCCTTCTTTTCAGATGGAGCTGCCATGTGGGCTGACAAACCTGGGCAACACCTGCTACATGAACGCCACCGTGCAGTGTCTGCGCTCTGTTCCAGAGCTTAAAACTGCACTGAGAGGGTGCGTCTTTGTCTTTGAAAAGAATCAAGTTTGCACATTTTGCTCTGCTCTGTCTCATTCATCTCTGTGTTTCAGGTATTCAGGTGCTCTGCGATCCTCAGGAGCAAATGCACCGTCACAGTACATCACAGCAGGTGAGAGGAACTTTCAGTCAGCACATATCACTGTGCTAAGCGTTGTTGTTTTTGAGTGTAAACCAAGATTTTCTTTTGTTCTTTCATTAAAGCACTTCGGGATTTATATGAAACTATGGACAAGACTTCGTCCAGCCTCCCCCCCATTATTCTGCTGCAGTTCCTTCACATGGCCTTTCCACAGTTTGCTGAGAAGGGGGACCAGGGACAGTATCTTCAGCAGGTGACACCTTTTTGTAATTTACTTAGATTTTACACAATGTTTTGTGGGTAACACAAATCTTTTTCACAATTTTTATAGACCTGATCTGTTGTTTTATTTCTGACATTACTTTTAGGATGCTAACGAGTGCTGGTTGCAGATGATGAGAGTCCTTCAACAGAAACTGGAACCTCTTGAATCAGAAGCTGCCATGGAGGTCCGCTCTTTGTTTCGAAGTGAAGAAATTCTGTGCTTATGATGACTCTCATTGATCTTTGGTTGATCTTTAGACTGATTCTGAGACTGGAGCTGCTGCTGCCTCTTCAAAGAAGAACTTCATTGACCAGTATTTTGGAGTAGAATATGAAACGAGGTATCCTGTCAGTTTGGGACGGTTGGAAGGGCTTTGGTTTGCTTCAGTATTATGACTTTTTCCTCCTCAACTCTTTTGTTTAGTATGAAATGCACAGAGTCGGAAGAAGAAGAGCCAATCAAGGGCAAGGAGAGTCAGCTGCAGCTCAGCTGCTTCATCAACCAAGAGGTCAAATACCTTGCAACGGGATTAAGGCTGGTATGTATCAGGCAAATGTTCAGTGAAGTTTCTTTACTCAAACAAAGTAGACGTCCTTAATTAACTTCCCTTTCACTCAAACCTGTTCCTTAACATTTGTTTCTGCTATATTTCCAACGGGTGAGCTATAAGATTATCCACACACTTTGTCCAAATGATGTAAAAGGAACTTCTCCAGAATTTCTGACCTGTGGTCAGAGCACGACTTTAGTCGATCAGCTCAAAGTGTGTGAGACACCTGGGGTTGGTTATAGAAAGAGTGTTAGAGTTAACAGCTTTAGGAACTTACACTTCTCTGAGGATGGCCGAGCCTGAGAACACTTTAAAAGTGGAAATGCAGCTGTTTGGGGTTTTGCTCTGTAGCTGATAGTTTAAAAAAAAATGCAATAGTTACATAACCTCTTATTGATATTGTCTATATCACAGTAGCCACACAACACAATCTTATGTTGGAAGCTACAGGGGATCCTTCTGCCCTCAGCTGTAACCTCCAGCAATGACTGAAGAAGCTGAGAAAAAGACTCTCCGTAGCTTTAAACTCCTCTTAGTGATTATTGAAGTGTTCATGGATGTTGAAGCTGTTGGGACTCATCAGATGTTAAACCTGCTGGATCTCACTGAACATCTTTTGTTTCTGCTCATCAGAGACTGCAGGAGGAGATCACAAAAATGTCTCCATCCTTGGACAGAAACGCCCTGTATATAAAATCTGTGAGTGGACTTGAATGCATTTTCTTTCTTTCTTTAGTCTAATGTTTTAATGTATAACCTACTGGATGTTTTTTTTCCCTCCAAACAGTCAAAACTTAGTCGTCTTCCTGCCTATTTGACTGTTCAAATGGTTCGATTTTTCTACAAAGAGAAGGAGTCTGTGAATGCTAAAGTTCTAAAGGTTTGTTTTTTATCTTGCTTTTGTTATAAATATATAGTCTAAAATGAGTCTTTAAAGTCTAAATATTTATGTAAGGGATAATCTCTGATGAGGTGCCCGTTGTCAGAAATGAATAGATGATGGAGAGGGAGGGGTGAACCGTTCCTTACATGGTCTGACTTTTTGTTGTTCTGGTAACCAATTGGTATTTAGATCAGTGCAATACTGTAAAACATTCAAGTCATTTGAGTGGAAATTCTTTCATTGGTGTCTGTTATTAATGGACACTCTGCAGCCAATCAGAATCCAGTATTCACCTAGACTGTGCTGTAATTGTATTTGAAGGATGTCAAGTTCCCACTCATGCTGGACGTTTATGAGCTGTGCACTGCAGAGCTCCAGGAGAAAATGCTGCCCATCAGGTCAAAGTTTAAAGAAGTTGAAGACAAGAAGCTGGAGAAGCAGCAGCAGAAGGTAACAACTTTGACTTGAAGTCCCACTCCAATGAAAAACTGTGTTTTTAACATGTTCTTGTGGTATTTTTCTCATGATGGAGGACATATCTAAAATTTAAGATTAAAATTGAGTTTCCAAGGATTTCTTCATTCTAATCATTTCTACAACCCGCATTGATCCGTATATAAAACCATAACCAGCAGCGTGTCTTTCTGTTTAGGTATTGAAGAAACCAGATGCAACAAAAGAGACAAAATACGAGCCTTTCTCATTTCCGGATGGTAAGTTAGAAAGGAAAATGGATATTATTTAAATGTACTGTCTTATATATCAACATTTTTTTAAAAATTGTAGATATTGGCTCCAACAACAGCGGGTACTACGACCTGCAGGCCGTGCTGACTCACCAGGGCCGCTCCAGCTCGTCGGGTCACTATGTGGCGTGGGTCAAGAGGAAAGACGGTAAGCGGTTTTTACCCCCAGTGTTTCATATTTTGCTGATTAAGCACCCTCAGGGAATGTTTTTGTTCCATAACAGACGAGTGGGTAAAGTTTGATGACGACAAGGTGAGCGTGGTCACTCCCGAGGACATCCTGAGACTGTCAGGGGGCGGAGACTGGCATATAGCGTACGTTCTACTGTACGGACCTCGCAGGCTGGAAATACTTGAAGAGGAGCAATAGTTCCATGAAGATTTCTAAGACGATTGTTCACACATACAAATTGCCATTTCAAAGCACTGTCTGCATAGATGTGCAATAAAATTTGTCTTTGAAGATTTGAAGAGCTTAATTCTTTTTTTGTAACCAACACGGATGCTTGTAAAAAAAAAACAAAAAAAACAAATTCATTCAACTCTAGTCGGCTTTGGTAAAGATGTGAGTGGCAATCACTGGACTGGATCCTCAAGGTTTAAAGTGTCGCTTTGCAGTTTCATTAAATGTTTTATACACGTCTATTTTTTAGGCCTTTCATAAGGTGATCATATGAGAGCAAAATATTTCTCTTTAATCATTTAATCAACATGTATAAAAATCCCTCGTTTGAGCTGTTTGTTTCTGAATTTCTGGCTTATTTGTTGCAGATTTATAACTGAAAGTGTTTCTGTACTAAAGGTTCTCCTGCAGGAACTCTGGGTTCTTCAAAGAACTTAACTCTCATGTTGTTCTTAATGTTTTGATAAATGCGGTTCTGTCTGCCAAACTGTCAATCATGCTTTTTATTTTTTTTTTGATGGGGTGGGATGGAAGCAGGTTGCCTTTGTGGTGAACTGTGTGCATATAAATAAAAGCTTCAAACTAAAACCCATATTGTTGTTTTTAGTGCCATTTTCAGAAGGCTGGCCTGGGAATGTCTCGGGCTTGATGGATGCTTTACTTTTGCAGGTTTTCAGATCAACCTCAACATACTGTGAGAAGTTTGAACAACCTTTAACAAAATGTGACTTCCAGGAGTATAATAACCGAAACGTCCTTTTTTCTTAAATAAGGAAATCATTTATTGGGTTCTCTATCGTGAAAAAGACAAGCCTAGACTACATAGAAAATGTTAGTTTTTGTACGAAAACCTGCAATAAAAAGACAGACACATTGATATTTTAAGCCTCACTGAGGCTGTCTGCAATTTGGGAGAAGCCTGCGGCGTTCAGAGCTGTGACCAGGCTCTCCACTGTAGCTTGGGTTCCTTCTCTGTCTTGCCAGGCCACCAGCAGCAGCTTAGCCTGCATTTCCACATCTTCACTGTCTGTTTCGATTTCTCTCAGCTCTGCTGCCTTCATTTCCAAATGTGAGGCCAGCGTCTTCCACTGAGCACCAAGTTTGGCAGCGATGTCGTCCATCTGCTGGTTCGTCACCAGTTTGCTTTGAATGCTTGGACCTCAAAAAGAACAAGAAATGAAAGACTTAAGTTAATAACATCGATTGAAACCAAGCTGGATTAGTAATTGGTTGCTAGAAAGTCTAAATGCAGAAAATAGTCTACATTTGAATGTTAACATTGACAAACTCACTGTCATTGTTGTCTTTAAGGAGGTTGTCTCCATTATCATCATCGTCTTCTTCTCCTGTCTTGATTTCTTCAGAAGGGATGTCCTTCTACATGAGAAAAGCAGAAACCTGAGATGATCTTCTTACACTGAGGAGAAAATCATTTTTTTATAGAAAGTTTTCCCTCACCGGCAGTTCTTTGGCTAATTTGCTAACCATGCTGTCCAGGTAGTCTGCCAGACTCTTGAACTTCTGGTTGGTTGGCTGGAAGAAGTGTGGACTTCTTCTGGAGAGAAGCCTCAAAGCTCGCCAGCCATAATTTGGATTACGCACAACCCTGGAAAGTTTTGGGAAATGACAGAAAAAAAAAAGATTCAGAAACAAATCAGGAATCAAACCCATGAAACAAAAGCTTTTCTAACAAACTTTTAGAAAATGAAAAAGAAATCATCTAAACTGACTTGTACTCCTCCTCCACCATGTTGACCGGGTCAGCCTGTTCGATTGCTTCGGCAAAGAACTCATCCAGTGATGGCATAAACTCTCTAAAGAACAAAAAGAAACAAACATTTTCCTCCAAGAAGCCACAAAGATGATAAACCGGTGTGTAATGTAAAGCTGACCTGCTGTCTGATTTGCACGCTTCCATATTGTCAGCGTTCAGGTTCCACAAACGGGTCAACTCATCGCTAAAAAAAGACAGTGGGTTACGATTACTAAAGCAACTTTAACTTTACTTAAAGAGCTGCTTTTCAGTCTCTAAAGATGTGCAGGGCAACAGTTTTGGAGCTAAAGCTGCATTTTTCTAATGAAAATGCTTTAAAACCTTCTAGTGTTGCTTTCAGGTCGAGAACTTACTTTCCCATGAAGATCTTGCGGTCTGGGCCTTTTCCGAGGAAATCCTCTGGAGCTTGTCTTTTCCTGGTCGGTCTCTTTGGTTTGTCATCAACTGTTCTGTTTGTGAGGAAAGACGTTGGAACAACTCACTTTGAACTTTGACACAACAGAAAAGGTTAAACTAGTGTTAAAAAGTAAAATCTTAATCTGCCTTTATATATATATATATATATATATTTTCAACTCTCTACCGTTCTTTGACAAAACTTGGACATCCTTCATTTTTCCAGTTATTCCAGTTCTCCTCTGTGTCGAGGATGTGCTGTTAAAACATTAATATAAGTTAGAATAATGTACAGCGACCTAAATCATGAAAGAAAAGAGTGATATGTAATAATACAACACGGGCCAACCTCAACCATGCTGGCAAACTTGTCTCCATCAGGAGGAATTTCTTTCAGCAGCTTCAAAAACAAAAGAAAAGACTTCATCATCTCTTTTCTTTAACTTTCTAGAGTTAATAAACAACTTTTCCAATAAAAGGCCTCCTCAACAGTTTACATTTAAAACTTTAAATCAGTTAAATCACCACCCTTCATTTTTAAGGGTTTTTTTTCTTAAAGGGATTTGACAATTTTTACCCTAAACTTACCTGATAAACCAGTTTAGTCGTCTCTTCGATCCACGTGGTCTGGTCGTCATTAAGGACACAGCTGGAGCTGCAGGAAAAAGACAAAACCTTATTTTATTTCCCAACATGTGATGCAGATTTTCCACCTGTTTACATTTGTTCTCAGATTGAATGCAGATAGGTTCAGGCTGGACCTTTTGAACTTGACCTGCCCCTTCAGGTACTGAAAGAGGATGAGGTACTGCAGCAGGATGTGCCGTCTGAAATTACTGTCGCTGAGCTGCAAGTCCATCAGCTACAAGTAGAGGAGAGAAAAAGTGCAGTCAAGTCCAGCTCACAAGTTAGGGTAAAACAGACGATTTAATACAGGAAGCACATAAATGAAGTTTCCCACCTTCTCACTGGTAAGGAATTTGGCAAAATAAACATGTTCTCCATCAGATCCTCTCAGCTCATCCAGTTTCCTCTTAGAGGCCTGCATGTCGTCGAGCTTGTAGCTCTTGAACACAGCCAGAGTCTCATCGGAGTACTGACCAGGAGGGCAATAAGGATTTATCTGAATTAGCCAGTGTTTGCCGTGATGTGCAACATTTGAGGTAAAGGAACTTTACCTTCAGGAATGTCATCCACAAAAACTTGTCATAGCACTGCACAGGATTTCTAAAGTAGTCCTGCAGCGTCCAAAACTTTCTGTACAAGTTGTAATCAATAGGAATGGAGCTGAAACAAACATTTCATTAGGTTTTAGTACATTTTGAAAATAAGATCAGCTTTTCAATTCAAGAGCGTTTTACATCAAGAGCTAATCAGAAGTTTGTATGAGGATCAGTAACACTTCAGTCGAACTGTTAACTACCTCTGTGCAGGAGCATCCTCCTCTCCCATTTCTCCTTCTTCCACCTCCATGCCTTCTTCCTTTTCATTTGTGCTCTGGACAAAACAGAAAAAGCAAAACGTAAAACATTCTAATTCAAACCAAACTGTTGGAATCAATAATCAGTCAACATTGGGTACAGAAACACCACCTTTTGGCCAAGAGTGCTTTCTAGTTCATTTTTGTTGAAGACTGTTACATTTTCCAAATTAAACTGGCTCTGCAGGTTAAGACCTGGATGGAAAAAGAATAATGAAATATTTATGATCTAAGAGATGTCTTTTTTGATGTCAACACCCAAATATTGAACCAAAAACTAGCTGCCGGGGTTCTCACCTGACTTTTCCGACAGAGGAAAGAGACGCGCAAGAAAAAGTTGGATTCGCCCACAGAATACAGTGTTCTGAGATTTGGAAAGTCTCCTCAAAAGATCTACACAGTCAGAAAAATTAATCACTCACTACTCAAACTTGAAACAGCAAAGAAAATTAGACATAGAGGAGATTTTACCGTTACACATCCTCAATAAATAGTTTTTCCCTGCAGTGTAGAAGGAGTTCTGGAACAAAGAAAACATACTATTTAATAGATGGTTCCATATGGAACATTTTTGGGGTGTATTTCATTTACAGATTTCCAAGTGGAGACATTCTCCTCAACAAAAGAGAATATTTTGTCGCACAGATCAAGTGGAAGGCAGTCTAGTACATCTCCCAACAGGACAAAGGGCGTTGTAGCGGAGCAGATTCCTGGACAAGCATGAAAGCACAGAAGAAAAACGTTGAAACTTAAGATAAAGAGTCTCAACTGCTGTGATTCTGGATCATTTTAATGCAACATGCTACAGTAAGAGTAAGACTACATTCTGTAAAAATCCAAATATATATACAGTACATGCACAGAATAAAAACAATTTGGAAACAAGAGTGGCTAAAAATGAATATTCCTGCTTTATGAACTTAAACAGGATATTAAAATAAAAACAAAAACTAAATAAGAGCCTGTTAATTTTTATCTTTAAGAAATAGGTAAACTTGGTGCAATATCATCACACCTTCTGTGACCGCATCAATACTCAAGTAGATCAGAGATAGGTAGTCATCACAGCTGGCCTTCTGCTCAACCTGCAAAAGAAAGAATCACCCTTTAAGCTTTGAGTACTATGCAATTAAATGGGATAACTTAAAGGAACGCCTTACAATCTGATCTCCAAGAACGCCCCTCAAAGCCTGATCAAGTGTCGTTTTCTTTTCTGTTTCACTGCAACACAAGTCAATGATTCCTTTTACATTATAGGTTCAAGAAGTAGAATTAAATATTCGAAGTTACATTAACTTACTTCCCAGGGATCTGGTTAAATGTTGTGACTAAAGCTTTGCAGGTTTTACCCGCTAGGGCGTTTCGGGCAGCGGCCTGGGGATAAAAACGTGAGAATAGTACGCAAAAACGTCTTTCTTTTCGTTAGCTTAGCATTATGCTAAGAGCTACTGTTACAAAACAAAACAAAACAGAACATTCATTGAAAAAGCAACAAAAATGTTTGACGTTATGATCACAGCCCATCGGACACACATCAAGCCAAACAATTAAATTCTGCAAACTCTTACCGTAAATTTGTCTTTAACATCGACAAAATTAAACAAGGACGGAGACATCTTTGCTGTTGCAACAGGAAATGCCCTAGAAGTACTTCCGGTTTCACTGATTAGCCCCCCCTCCCCCTTTTTAAATTTATTTTTGAAACTACACGTTATTATTATCATTATTATTATTTTAAAAAAGAAGACATAGACACAATATAAAATCTGGAAAGAATAGTCATACATACATAGATATGTGATGTCAACTTTAGGCGGTATTCTAACATCATTAATTAGGGTGACGAAAAGATCACATTTGTACACTTTTGCCAATCACCATATTTGTAAATTTTAACCGTTTGTAAATTCAAGTGTTCATGCATTGAATAAAGTCTAATAATAATAATAATAATAATAATATTAATAATAGTAATAATAACAATAACAACAACAACAACAACAACAATAATAATAATAATAATAATAATAATAATAGAGACTTCCTAATTAATTTTTGCGGCGGCAGTTTTTCCTTAATCAAATCCAAGCGTTTTTTAAATAAATAAAGCTAAAAAAAAAGTTTAAAAAATTAGTAACCATTAAAAAAAAAATCAACCAGCAGCGAAAAATAACTGTAGAAAACCCCCCAGATTTTTATTTAGTCAATTTAAACATGAAAGCAAGCTTCGTGTTTTATGTTGGTCGCTGAAATACGTTAGAGGAACATATTTCTCCCGTTTTTAAATACGGTAATTTATAAAATACACTGGTTCATTTTTTGTCTTTTTTTCCAGCATTAAATATATCAGTTTCACGACTCACAGACAACAGTCTCAAAATCACCAAGTTGTGCTATCACAAGCACGTTTTTGAATACAACTGTATTAACCAGTAAGGTTGTGACACTAAGCCAAAGAGGGGTGTGTGTCTGATGTGTCTGTGTTTTCTTGTCAAATTATCGAGTTGAATCAGCCAATTTGATCTCAGTGAGATTCGAAAATGCTTCACTTCCACCTTTGACCATGTGAGGGCAGTGTTGCACAGTGTTCCCTTAACCACTGAACCTTAATGCAGTTGGCGCTAAAGCTGCTTTTTCGTGTTTGTATGCAAACCTTCTATATATTGCCTGGATATATTCAAAAATGTAAATTTAAATTATTTTTTTTGTTTATTTTATATACTGAAATAAAACTTTAAAACACAGTTTGGATTTTTAAAAACGTAATTAAAAAGTTAATTATATGTATGGAATATTTAATGTTGTACAGTTACACATTTTTGTTTAGTTAAACTTGAGCACCAGGGCAAATCTCAATGTCATTCAAACTTACACATCACTGGTTTTACAGCCGTCACAGTGTTTGATTAGTGTGTTCTTTGTATGTCTGTCTGTGTCGGCGAACAATTCCACATGTAGTGGGCACACAATAGAAATTATTATAAAGTACAGTGCTGCAGGACTGGAATGCTTTGATGGGATCTACTGTTAGACAATGTCACATTGCACATTAGAAGCACTGGCCCATTACTGAGTGAAGGTAATCATTTAACTTGGGATTAGCACTTAGCCATGTTCCAAAGTGGGTTTCACAGGACAAGATCTGTAATTTGTGTTGACTACAACATTCCTTTCCAAAGAAGAGAATTGGAACTGCGAAATATAAAAGTAACTTGTGTTTTGCAGGATCAAAGAGTTTAATTTCTTCGTGCTTGCAGGGATGTAAAGGAAAAAAACATTAGTGAATGCAGTAGGTTTTTCCCTGCGGGACCAGCTTACTTCCAGTGAAGTTCATTCCCTTCATGCAGTCTAATTGGACAGATGGTCAAATTGGTTAAAAAGAAGGAAGGGAGTGGATCCTGGATGATGGGTTGTAGAAAAGGAGACGATAATCCGTCTGTGCAATGAAGTATCTGTGACTTGAGAGGGTTTAAGATGAGGTTAAAGTGTTTTTTTAATAAAAAAAAAAAGAAAAAAAAAGTACATGTTTAAAAAGGTACATTTCTAAAAGAATAGACAAGGTAAGAAATTACTTAGAAGGTTGCATTTAAAAAGATTAATCAACCTTTACATATAAACCTTCAGTTTGTTGGCAGAAATTTGTCAGATACTGTAATTTTTGTCTGAGGCTTCATTTGCTTTAGAATATTCAGGCTTGTTTATTAAAGTGGCGAGCAAATCAAATTATTTTGGGAAGAAAAATGCAAGTTAAACAGATGAAATTGTGACCAGAACAGACATGATCTGAACAGACATCAGTTTGAAGACCCACTCTGATGAAAATGGTGTTTTAGCATGTTCTTGTGGCATTTTTCTCATGATGGACATTTATATAAAGAAAATGAAGATTAAAATATAATTTCTGAGAATTTTTATATACAAATCGCTGTGAATCAGGAGGAGACAAAAAATGTGGTTTGGAAAAAGCTTGCAAATCCATCTAAGTCCTTGTTTTCCTCTGAACTGACTCAACACTGTACGGCTGGATAGCTCCAATATTGCTCGCACCGGTATTATTGGTGCACCGGTAATGTTAGGTTGGTATAGCCTGAGGGGCTGTAAGCTAGCAGGAGAGTATGTAAACAGATAAATAATGGGAAGGAGGCGGGCTTACTTAATGCCAACAGTCCCACAACCCAGAGGCAAATTTCTAATAAATTCTTGTTGCTCTGCAAAACTATGTCCTAAAACAACACAGGTTATTTGGATTTTGGCTAAAAACGGCACAATCATGTGGTTTACAAGATCAACCTAAGGACATTTTTGCTCAAGAAATTTCATACATTCTGTTTGTTTGTAATAGGTTTTGTAAATTGCACAAGTGTTATTACTCTCTGAGTCTAATTTGGCCTTTGGATAAAAATTAATGTTAATCAAAGCAAAAGTTTCAGTTTTCTGTGGAGAATTCTTGGTAAGTTCTGCAGGAATCTTTGGTAAAAGATATATATTTTTTTCCAGTAAAAAGTTTTATCAGCTTGATATAAAATACATTTATCTTCATTTAACACTTTTAAAGAGTTTTCTCTCACAAACCAAGGAATGATGGCGAAAAATCAGAAAAAATACAGTTATAACAGTTAGAATACACCAGTACTGCACAATTTTAAGCGAATACATCTTTTTTTTTTATGGAAAGAGATACTCTCATGTTTGTGGATCAAACTCTTTCTGATTAGCGTACATAAGTGTGTTAAAATCAGTCCAACGTGTGTAGCTGCTGCTGGATCAATAATAATGGAGGTGGAAGTGTTGGCTTTGATTATTGTTCCACATTCCTGACCAGCAGAGGCTCCTTCTCTGCACGGCTAAGCCGTAATTTCAAACTTCATTATTCGTTTGACTTTTCCTTTCGCAAATATGTAATTTTATGAAGAGAAAAATGAAGAAAAAGTAGAAACTTAAAAAGCATGAATCCCTTTTTTTCCCAGTATCTATATTTGTCTTTATAAAATGAGCATGAACCAGGTCAGAAAACTGTCCTCTCTTGTTTCTCAGTCTAGATAAACACAATGAGCGGAGCACTGAACACTTTCCGGTGCCAAGTTTTGGACTAATCAAGTTCAACACGAGAGCCAAATAATTTGATGAAAACTCTCAGACGAGATGAGCAAAGAGGAACAAAAACAGCATTGTCCGTGTTGTTGAGGACCAACTTAAAAACAAGGAGCAAAACACAATGCTCTGACCTCTGAGGTTAAGTTCACAAAGGAAGGACATTTCGGGCTCTCTGAGGTAACATGACCAGGTTTGGTCATTTCACCATAAAATCCAGTGAGTGTCATATAAGTTAGACTATTTGTAAGGTTAAAAGAAAAACAGTCCAAATTCAGACTGGATTTGAGTTAAACTGATCCTCTGCACTGTTTTAAAATGTCTATTCCTAACTTTGTGTAATGACCTTTAGAGTAAAATTCCACTTGTGTAAATCTTTCTTCTAACAGGTGACAAAACCTGGACCTTCACATGAAACACTTGTTTTCTTGGGGCCATTTTTGTTAATGATCATTAGAGCAGAAAACGACGTGGACGGCGATGTGCGTCCAAGCGCAGCGGGGATCCTGATTGGTGCTTGAGCTGACAGTAACGTGCGTCCGTTTAAACAGTCTGGGTTGGATTGCCCTCACACTGTGCGGCCTCTCTTGGGAAAAAAAAAAAAGTTCCTGTTGTGGATTCTAAAGTCACTTGATTGCAATTCAATGATTAGCCATCCATCAGCCATAAAATGGGACACGAGCGAGGCTGTGTGGGTGGACGGAGAAAGGACATTCTTGTGACGAGGCCAAACATGAAATCTCCATGTCTAATCACGTCTTTCTTGTGTGGAGAGCTTGAACTGCTTGCATGTGCCACTATGGAGTCCACAGACAGAGAGCTGAATGAGTCAAACGTGAAAAGAGCTTCATACCTGAAGGATGATGCATGCAGTTTACTCTGAAAAGATTTGAAATCCTCCATAACATCTATGGTTGCTGCAAGATAACTTTTAATCATTTCAAATAAAAAGCTGCACAAAAAAGCAACAAATAGAAGAAAAAAGGGCAAACATATGTTAAAGTATTGCACATTTTTATTAAAGAGCAGAAAAATCGTCAAAGCAAACACTTCACGGCGTTCAAAATGGTCTGGCCTGTAACCTCGGATTCCTTTTGTCATCTCTAGCAGCTTCAGCCCCATTATTTTCTCCTGCTGGACCATTAAGAAGAACAATGCTATGAGCTCTGCAGCTCCATGTGCATGGATCCAGAACACAGAGTCACAAAGAGATGCTGCCAAGCCCGCACACATCGACCCCGGCCAGTACACCTGCAACAAAGGAAGAGATATGCAACGTAACACAAGTACAGAGTGTTACGTTGACAAAAAACTCAATGTGTCAAATCAAACGGTGTTTCATGACGCTGCCAAGGACCAAATATGGTTCAAAGGAGGGAGCAGGACCTAAGTCACAACCATTTGAAGTACTTAGCACATTTTAAAGATCCACTCCAATCTATGGATCTATTTTCAAAGCATTCCTAGCGGTCTTTAAATAAAGATTTTTTCATTTTTGGCTAAAATTGATGAAAAAAAAACCAAACAAAACAATAAAACGTGTCATTTTCTAGGACATTGTTTCAGCATTTCATGAGAAATTTGCCTCTCAGCTAGCTTATAGCACCTCACACCCCCAATCTAACATTACCACTGCAGCAAAAATGGTGAGCAATATCAGAGCTTTCCAGTCGTACAGCTTTGATCCGGATTCCAGCTTAGGCGAGGAAAACAAAGATGTTCATGGATCTATTTATCTGCAAGTGGATCCATCAGGGGCTGCACGGTGGCGCAGTGGTTAGCGCTCCTGCCTCACAGCAAGAAGGTTCCTGGTTCAAGTCCTGGCTGGGGGACCTTTCTGTGTGGAGTTTGCATGTTCTCCCCGTGCATGCGTGGGTTTTCTCTGGGTACTCCGGCTTCCTCCCACCGTCCAAAAACATGCTTCATAGGTTAATTGGTCACTCTAAATTGTCCCTAGGTGTGAATGTGAGTGTGTATGGGTGTGTGATTGTGGCCCCTGCGACAGACTGGCGACCAGTCCAGGGGTGTACCCTGCCTTCGCCCATGAGTAGCCGGGTTAGGCTCCGGCAACCCCGTGACCCCGAAAGGGATAAAGCGGATTGGAAAATGAATGAATGGATCCATCAGATTTGAGATTTTGTGGCCCACCCAGCATAGTTTCTACGTCACAAATAAGATCTTTTTCAAACAGCCTTTCTTCAATTGCTCCTGATTCACAATGATTTGAATAAATAAATACTCAGAAATGTAATTTTACACTTAATTTTTTTGTACATGTCCTGCAACATCAGAAAAATGCCACAAGAACATGTTAAAAGCACTAAAAACACACATTTTTAATCAGTGTGTTAATCTTTATGAAATGTGAGCTTGCAGGTGTTGCATCCTATTTACTTGTCCTCAAAGGATTAGCACCATGACATCCAGTTAAATAAATAGTCTTTTGCTTGCACACACATCTACCTAAACTGCTGATGCTTTTTTCTTTAAATTCAGACATGCATGTGTTTTAACTGATCAAACTCGTGGAAAAACTCCTGCAGCTTTACTTTGCTGCACTCTTTGATTGATGTGCAAGTGCAACCCTCACACAAAGTAAAATTAGATTACACAGAAGGCAGGGACGTCTTTTTTATCTGTCGTGTGAAAATACTTTAGGAAGTCCTTTCATATAAACTAAAATGTCTATTATAGTGTACATCCATGAGCATCAGAATCTAAAATCTCAGTGTGATGATCTGACAGCTGAACAGGAGGTTCAAACTGCTGCGTTCACGAAACTGAACCAACGCAGTCTCTTTCAAGCACAGGTGATACAATGGGAAATGTGAACAGTAAAATGAAGATAGCAGCTCTTTACTTCTGTCATCTTGACTTCGAAGTCACGTCTAAGTTAAACATGTGAACACCGCTTTGCTATTTCTAGTGAAGTGGTTTCTGTTCAGAGGGAAAAAAGGAAAGATGAAAAAGGAGAAGAAAATGTGTTTGAGAGGATTTCAAGTCAGGTGCGTGAGCAGGGAGAAAGGAAACTTTGTCAGAAAATTTGTTCTTGATTTGATACCACATTACACAGTGCTCCTTTCTCCCCGGACCAGCTCCTTTGATCATTCTGCATCCTCAACATCCTCCTATTTCATTTTCAAGGTCTGAGTCACAGCACAGCAGGGCTCTTGTTTTTTCGTTGCAGAGCTCATGTCTGAGTGCCAGCAGGTAATTATACGGCAGAGCTGCCACCACACTGGCACTCCTCGGGTCCAACCTGACAAACCAAAGAACAGGACAGAGACAGGTTCAATATGTTCAAAGAGAATCACTTTCATTTGATCACTTCAGCTCCACAAAACATACAAAGGAGCCTTGAATGACTGCACGTCCAAAGGATCGGGCTGGTCCCGTGTCCTGCGTGGCTGCTCTGTAGCAGAATTCTGGGAATTCTGGAAACCAAATACATTACATCAGGCCTCTGAGAACCCGGCTCCTACAGGTGAAACCTTCCAACATCTTACATCAGGAATTGTAAGCCCCTAACTCTGCTGGACTTTGAAGGCAAAATCTGGATGTGGGCTGATTCCATTTTGCTGCAGAAAGATAAAACATTCAGTGAATTTTTGTCTTTTTTGGGGTGTGCTGTCTTCTGTGACACAGGTTAAAGATCCAGGTTAAAGCTCCTAAAAACCATACAAGCATCTTTGCTCATCACTCACTTGGTGCTACTAAATTCTGTTCAAATCCAAGAATTTGCTTGTGTTAGCTGTCTGATTCAAGGCTTTTATTTGCTGCAGAGGTCTGCAAGTTGCTTGAATAAAAAAGAGGGTCCTGTGTTTGTGGTACAATTCCTACGAGTAAGTAAGAATTCCTTAACATTTCGATGAGCGCTGCACGTGTTCGGACGGGTATGAGGCGTATGGGATGTCAAGAACATATGGATCCTCTAAAAAGGGGCGTCAAAAGAGGGTCAGAAAGGTAAAAATGTATGATAAGGTGCCTTTGCCACATGCACCTGTATCGGGTTGACCCCTGCGGGTTTTTGGGTTGTGCAGGCTCATGGCGGGTCGCAGAGAGGAGCGGCTGCATCTTCAGAGGAGAGCAGATGAGTTATGGGCCAAATGTACCCTCTAGCTCTCCCCTGTTGCTCCAATAGGGGCATTTGGAGCTGTAGAGGTGTCCAAAAGTTTTTGTTTTTTTCAAGGAGGAGCCATAGGGACTTAAAGTGATCTGTGTCGTGCTTGTGGGCGGAGAAGAAATGCATTTTTTTTTCATTGGCTTTTCTCCAACTTCACGTCTTCGATCCCATGTGTGAAGGGCACCCTGGACGCTAAAGTCATGAGAAATGGTTTCCTGCCTTTCTGCATGCACACTTAATATGTTATGCAGAACCCAAGGCATTGAAGTTAACATCAGTCATTTGCCGGTGTGTAGGAAATGGGACCTTTCAGGTTCAAAACAAGGAAATGAGACTCCCCTCGTGCTCCACTGTGTGAAAAACATGGGAGGTCAAAGGGTCACTGCTTTTTGTCTTACTCTAGGATGGAAGAAACCTTTCAAAACATCACCTTTTGTCTGTGGGGTGCGTGCTGCACAACTCCAATTTTTCTTCATGCATCAAGGACGGCTTCACCTGCACTTTTCACATTTGTAGTTTTATTTATGCCTACAGTTGCTCTGAATAATTCTGTAATGGTCTACTAAAAAAAACGCTTGAGTATAATCAACAGACAAAACTTTAGTTTTGACAAAGCAACATTCCCATTTAGAATCATAAAAGTGAGAAAAACAGACGGGATGAGTTGAACATAAACTAAACATTGTGCAAGAAAAGACAAAAATAGTTGATCTGGTGGATCAAAGGTTACATTTGGAAAAACTGCCTGCAGTTGTCACAGCAGGTCAGTTTTGAATACATCTTATTTATTTTTAAGACAAGTGAGAAGTAGTTTACTCCGTGATAACCACACCCAGCATGAACGCTGAACAATCTGAAAGTGTCGACTTTGTCTGCTTGAAGTCCTTTTGTTCAACCCTTTAATGGCGTTTTTAAGTATTAACATGCTAGAAAAAGATCACAATGTTTTTTAATGTATATATTTTAAATCAATTTAAATATTTCTTTTTTCTGAGCTGTAAATAATTAAAAAAAACATTTCCTCAAAACTGAATGAATCTAATATTAAAGCAACAGATTAAGTTCAACTTACTAATGATATTGAAGTATTGTAAGCCTTCAACAGTTTCTGTAAAGTTTGAAGAACTGTGGCGAGAGTTACAGATGGAGACTTTCAGCTTTAATTTTCAGATGTCGCTTGTTTCTTTTTTGGGAGTTCTGGACAATTTGAGTCTCTGAACAACACTTTAATTTTTGTTTCAGTAAAAATGGAATGCATATCCTCCTGATTACCAGTGAAAGAAATTGTCTGGTCAAATGTTTATTTAAATTTACCATAAACTACAAATCCCAGAGTCCCACCTCTTCATATGTCGTGTCATTGAAATGCCCCAAATGCCCTCTGTAGATACCAAAAGGAGTTCATTGAGTAGTGTGGAGTGGTTGGCGAGATATTCAAGTTTAGACATTTCTATGGAGTCTATAGAGGACACTTTTGCGTTGCTGCTAGTCATGGCTTTGATGTTGCTTAATGCTCTTGGATTTTTATTAAGTTTACAGCTAAAATACTGGAAAATACTTTAAAAGGAATTGCAAAAGTTTCTGGAGCTTGTGCGTTCTTCTTCGTGTCTTTGCTAAAGAGCCTTTTTCATGTCTCAAATCAAGTCATTAGTTTTTATGTTACTTTTCACCTTTGCTTCGCTTGCTGTGGTTTCAGTCTCCTGGTTTCTGGAGTCCATTAAATCATATCTTCTTTAGCTTTGATTTCATGCTCTGAAATGTTCTGCTCCATTTCCCCTGTCGATAACGATCACCTGGCTTCAAGTCAGTTTACGTCGATTTACATTTTACCAGAAGGTCCACAAACTCCTGCTCGGATCGTAGAGAACAAACACAAACTTTATGTTGGTTAATCATTTTTTAGATAACTAATGATTTGTTAAAAGTTCTTATATTACTCAAAGGGTAAAATATTTGGTGGGGCACAGACATAAAAATAATAAACTATATTTTTGGTTTCAACCTCACATTTCCTGAACAAATACATTTTTCCTTTTAGTTTAGATGACATGACTAAACCTCAGAATATCTTTATCTTAGTCTTTCACAGTTTTCCCTCGTGCGTGATTTATAATAGGCAATTCCTTAATACTGATATCAGTCTTTATCTATTAATGTGTATTTTAATGCAAAGTGACATGTCATGCAGAGTTCCTACTGATTAGTGAACTAATTGTTGCCCAATTCTTTGTCTGACAATGATTAGGAATTCCTTTTTTTTTTCTCGGGCTGAAGCTCTGATAGTTCAGATGGGGTTCAACAAAATCCTCAATATGACTTTAATTTTAAAATAGACAAGTAATAGTTTGATGCAATATTGTGAAAGCTTCGATTCGGGCTGGTTTCCAGCTCCAAAACTTACTCAGATCCTGTGCGAGTGGGAGCAGTTGGTGATCTGAACAGTCACCAGTCATCCATGAACTTCGTTTACCTCAGCCTTTAAAGATTAAAAAGGACATAGTGAACAAAAACACCCAAAGCAGAACATTAAGTGACTGAAAGTTTTATGTGGAAATATGGTTTAAATCATTCACAAATGAAATCAGGCCCTATTCTAAATCAGATGAGTAAAGCTGTAATTTAAACTTTCAAAACTAAGCCCTCCTTAGATTTATTCTACATTAAAGTGCCACAGCAATAAAAAAAAACTGATTTATAGAACAACCTGAGGTCATGTGTGTGTTGCTCATTGAATCCTTCTGCTGCAGACAATCCTCAATCTGGGAGAAAAAAAAGTTTGTCCGGAGATTACAGTCCTTCGCGCACTTGTTCCACAGAGGAAAACACTTCTGCTGGCCTCCCAGCTTTTCCCTTAAATAAAGCTCCTGATCACATATTATCTAGCTAACACATAATTCCCTTCACATTTTTCGCAGAAATGTTGATGGTCTGTTACCACCCTTGATGACATCAACTTTTCTTGTATAAGATTGCTCTCACAAGCAAAGACAGAGCCACTCAAAAGGCTGTTTTAGACTGTCAATTCAACCTGATTAAACCTGATTGTCAATGCTTTAACACTTTCAAATTAATATATGAATAGATTTTTCTAAACAGTTTGGCAAAAAAACAGGAAGGCGGAGCCAACAGGAGCAGGATTCTACGAATTAAGGACGTGGAATTCCAAGAAGAACTCAGACTTCCTTCAGTCAGTGCCGTGCCAAAGAAGGAACCGAAAGGACTCATAAAAGTGTTGTGTGCGGTTCCAAGAAAATGGCTCCTTGGAAAACAATATGCGCACAGAGGTGGTGCCATGTTGGATTACAGCACACAAAAATAGGATGCACATATGGATTCACATCTGAGCTTGTCCTAGAATGTCCCTGCATCTTTGTTGTTGCTGCAAACTGACAGACTAAAAGGCAAATCAGAGAAGAGAGAAGTGTCTGCCAAGAGGGAAAAATGGGATTAAGGAACCATAGCTTCAATAAACAGAACTCTTTAAGATCCACTCCTTTGAACATTACATTTTTCTCCTGATGGAGGATATACATAAAGAAAATTAAGCTTAAACTTGCATTTCTGGGTATTTCTTTATTCCAATCGTTGATTGGCGGTTGTCAATCAATCCCCTCTGTGCCGTATCTCCTGCACAGAATGCGTCCAGTTTGGCATATTTACACATATCTTTGATCACAATCAACTTTTTGTTGACTTTCTTTAAAGCTGGACTTATTTTTCTCAGAAGGTTTGAGCTTTAAGAGTTTTAAGAAGAGATAAAAGAATGACAGTGTTCATGTCTGTCAGAGAAAAGTGTGTGCAGTGAGGAGTTTTACAGCCATTTGCCAGCTTACTTCACAGATTTCACCTATCGGGGTTATTTTTAGAACATAAGGAAGGAAACAGTATGATCAGGATTAATAGACCACTGGGAACGTTTTTAAAAAAAGCTCAAAAGATGATGGGAGTGGGACTTAAACTCTCAGCTGAATGTACCAGACCCTTTTATTCCTCTTTTTACAAATGTGACCCTACTTTTTTTAGGCATACTTTTTTCAAGGATCTTTTCTGTGCACAGATGAATGATCACAGTTTCTTATTTAGTCGCTTTAGGCCAGATTTAAATTTAAACGTCTGTTTCCCCCAGTATCGCTTGAATTCAAGCAGTGTCAACTCTATCTGAAATTTGCAGACAGTGGAGATGCTTCTTTGTTACCCCAGTTCCTCGGGTCTGTTTTCTCTGAGCTTCCTCACAGTCACGTCTTTGCAGTTTCTTCTGCCATGCAGCGGTTTCAAATGTTCCTTCTTAGGAGACTTAACATCAGCTTACTCTGTCAGGGATGAACATAATGGTTCAGCTGGTGAAGCGGTGAGTCAGTGAAGTACCCTCTTATGGCTGTTTCTCCACTGTCAGAGTGAACCTGTCACTGAACCATTGTCAGCAGAGGTGTTTCTGTGAGCTTGAATGTGCCAGCATGGATGTTCAGCAGGTGTCCTGACTTCCCTCTGCTGTCCAAAGGTTTGTGGCTGCCTCGTGTGCTTGTGCAGGTTATTCTCCCTTTCTCTGCATGCTCCAAAAGCTGCATGCTCAGTTGATTAGTTACTCTTTAAAAATCACATGCTGTTGTGCAGACATTTTTCCATCTGTGAAGTCTTTTAGTCAGTGGCGGTTTTGAATATGGGCGACATGGGCGGTTGCCCAGGGCGGCATTTTCCAGGAGGCGGCACGGACGAGGAGAAAAAATAATTCAGTATTTTGTTTCTTTAATATGAATAGCGGCGTGCGCCTGTTCTCGTTATCAAAAGGTGAATTTAAATGTCAAACAGCGCCCTCTGCTGCACCACACTCAAACTGGCGCCCTCACCTCAGTGTGGTGCACTGTGAAAATATTACGGATTGCATTTACCCTGAATGTTTTGTTTAAGCTCAATTCCAATTTCTCAAACAACCTATAATAAGCATTGCTTTAGTCTGAGGCTGAGCTGATGCGATGCTAAGCGGTAATTAGTTGGTGTCAGAGGATGCTAACTTGTTTATTTCTGTGAGCACAATAAAATGAAAAAGGAAAAACCATCCGGCGCCCAGTATAGAGAAAAGAGGAAAGAAAACCAAGAGAAACGTGAAAAGTACCAAGGTATGATACTGAACATTGTAAATGTCCTTATTTACGCCCAAGACGTTAATAAGAACTTTATTACACATACACAATAATATTAGAAGGCTATGGCTTTTTTTAGCCAATACTTTTAATGTTTAGTAAATCTAAACTCAATTTTTGCGTTACATTTAGCAAATGAAATACAATTTTATATTCACTCACATCCAACCAATTTGAATGAATTCCTTAACTCATGCTTTCATTAAAAAAGCATAACATGACATGATGACCTGCTGTCAAGTTATTTAGATATTTGTAATTACATACATCCAGTACTTTGTCTCTTATTCTCAGTATTATTAGAAGTACTTTGCGGTGCTTCCTCAGCGTGTTGTCAGAATATGCATGTAACATTTACAGCTTTATTTCTCTTTACTTTAGTTTAAATATTTTGTAAAAATGTTACATTTTTCTATTCATAATAGATGCATTTCTAAAATATGTGTGGCACATTTTTAGTTTCTACTAAGAGAAGCCAACCAAGTTTATAGACTATTTTCAAGGTTGATTTGTGATATTTGGGTTTGTAAACCTCAAATAAACATATACTCATAAGAGCTGCTATTTTTTCCCGTTTTAAGTCATTTAGTGACTGCCTAATAAGCCATAAGAATTTTCAAGCTTTAAGTTGCACGAGATGTAAATAGTTCTCTTGAATCTTTTAATGGAGGTCATTTTAAATCTCAAGCAAACATATGTGTGATGTTATCCTTATCAGAGTTATCCTTACTTTTAGTATTTTTTATCACTGTCCTAAAAGCTGTAAGAATTTACAAGCCTGTACTTTTCATAATTGCTATTCGTTAAATATTTGACTTGAATATTTCTGGGTTGTAATTTTCTGTGTGTGTGTGCATGTGCGGGGCGCTACCGGTGTGGCTTGCCCGGGGCCTCATTTGTGCCAGAACCGCCACTGCCTTTAGTTGACTGGTAAGCTGTCGCCCTGCCCCCACAACCCCAAGGACGGCTCAGAAAACTGTCAGTTCATAAAAAAAAAAAATGGATGAGAAGGCATTTTTTTCCAAGAGGCTGAAAGGCTTCATTTTGTTGAGGTAGAAATCTTTAGTCTTTCTTTTGCTGCTGGTGGTCCTAAAAGTCAGAACAAAAACCCACGGCGAGGCCACATTTCTGCACCATGGGGCTCTACTATTTTATTCATTTTGGTATTCAAAGTAGTTTGAGGTGATTTTACCCGGAAAAGTGCTGCATAAATAAAAGTTTCATTTGAATTCTTTTAAAATAATCTAATCTTCTTTGACAAAACTGGCACACAAATCTTGCTTTAAAGCTGATATAATAAGGTGATTTTGAATACATTTCTCTTAACATCCATGCTCTCTGCTGTTATGGCAGCTGTTTTCACTTTGAAAGTTTGCAAATATCTGGTTTGACCTGCAAAACGTAGAGGCAGCATTTGCTTCTGCTGCACTGGGTAAGGCCTTAGTATCATGCATCTGTGCGTGGCGTTGCGAGTGTTTGGACTGTCCAGCCTGTGGAGGGAAAAGCGGACGCACAGGTGAGTTTGGCAGTTGCCTTCAGGCTTGTGTGGCCACCTCAGGGGAAAATGGAATGTGACATTGTCGGGGTAAGAGTATCGCCAAGTATTTGCAAGCACTTATGATGCATGGGTGATGCTGTCCTATGGTGACTTAAAAAAGAAAAGAGAAATCCATATGACACGCCTTCATCTCACCTATCTCACCCTTAGGTGTTCGCCATCCCCCGTTGCCTGCTGCGTGCTCGTAGAAAAAATGTACATGAACACTTGCCTCGTACAGCTTTGCCCATTTTTCACCCACAGACAGCTCATATCCACCCATAAGGACATTCTTTGCAGATGTTTTATAACCACTTGTTTTAAATCTAATCTCACAGCCCATAAATTTAAAGCTGTTCACCAGAGTCGTGTGTTTCTAGGAACTCTATCTGGCTGTGAGAGTTACTTTTAGCATGTTATGTCATGCAGTTCTTGTGGTTAGAATCACAGTTAGTATGACAAAAATATAAAAAACTATTTATGAAAAATTCCATCAACAACAGTAAATTCTCACATTGAGTTTTATTTTACGTAAAAAAAGTCAGAGACAACAGAGTGCACACAATATAATATCCATCAGGAATAAGAATAAGTGATACAAGTAATATATATACAAAAAAAAAGGCTACAACATACAATACTGATATGGAGAATAAAGATCAGCACGCTCCCCGCCTCGGGTTTCAAACTTCAGCAGCAGTTTGATAAAGAGCTTGTGCTGCATTGATAAAAGGAGAGAATTAGAAAGCCTCACTAGCTGATCCGTAGACCACAATCCTCCTTGGTATTTCAAAAACAATGTTAAAACTCTACACTACATTTCAAAGCTTTTGAATTTTCATTTTTTACATATTTATTTTTTAGTGTAGACATTTACAAGGATGCAGGGGGAGAAACTGCAGCTATTTTGAAGACATCTCCACAGTCGCAGACTCATTTCCTCCATTTACATCGTAGTCTCCCACTGGACCGCTGACCAGGACCTTCATGCGATCAGGGAAGTCATCAAACTTGGGGGACAGCAAGAAATCGTACACGAGAGCCGCCGCTACACCACCACACATTGGGCCCACCCAGTACACCTACGACAGATAACTCACATCAGTCTTTGCACCAAGTAACGTCCAAGGCCTTACTATCCCACACAAATGCCACAAATAGTTCAGACGTGAACAACTCAACATTAAATGAAACACAATGAGCTGTGACTGATTAACTTGTGTGTAGTCAGTTACTGAATTATTTGGGTTTGGTAAATAGCCTACATTCAGTTATGTGAGGTTTGCTGGTGCACGTTCCCCCTCCGACTTACCCAGTGGTTTGTAAAATCATTCAGGATCACAGCTGGACCAAAGGAGCGAGCGGGATTGATGCCACAGCCTGTATAGCTGATCTATAAACACACAATAAAAAGTCATTCTGCAGCGACGAAAGACAGTTTTTTCACCTGGTGGACCACACAAAAAAATCCATTGGGGTCATTCTTGAATAAACATTTTGGGGATGGTGTAACTTACAGCTGCCAAATGTCCCAGGCAAACGGAGAGGCCAATGGCCAGGGGTGCAGAGCCTGTGACGTCACGCCTCCTTTTATCAGTGACTGCAATGACACACAGCACCAGCTGGAAGGTGGCCAGAAGCTCAATACCCACTCCTTGGCTGGGGGTGACACCGTTAAGCTGTGGGTTTTGGGTGGAGGAGACACAAAATTCAGTCATTGGGATGGAAAGTTTCCCATCACCAGCTTTTTGTTGACATTCTGGTGCAAGTGCCATAATATTAATGCTATAATAGAGCAATATAATCCCTGTAGCTGACAGTTTTCAATAGATGTTTTTGCAAATAACAAAAAAATTACTCAGGACTGAAAGTTCTGTCTAAAGGTGCTGTTGCTGCACACGCCATTTTTAACAGTGAAAGTAAAACAATTCTGAAGTAAAAAATAAGGAATATGAAAAGTTTTACTCACAGAGTTGAGCCCCAGGGCGCTGGTGTTAGAAGGACGTGTCCCATAAACAATGCCGCTGGCGATGGCTGAACCCAGCATCTGAGCCACTATGTACATGACTGCCTTGAACACACTGATCTGGCAGCTGGCGAGCATGCCAAGGGTGACGGCGGGATTCAGGTGGGCTCCACTGATGTGGCCTAAGCTTTGGGCCAGTGTGGCGATGGCTAATCCAAAGGTCAGCGACACCTTCACCTCCTGGTCTGGGTTGGTGTTGTTGGAGTTTCCTATGGCTGCAGAGATGCTGAGAAAAATGAAAAAGGTCATGCCGACCAGTTCGGCCAGAACGGCCCTCCAAAAATCTTTGCTCTTGAACTCCCTCATGGTGGTGGCTGTGTGACGGTTTGAGCTGCAAAGCGTGTGTAATCGTAAACAACAGCATCAGGCTGCATATATAAGGCCGGTGCTGATAATGGTCGGTGGGCGGGCATTTGAAAAAAAAAAAAACTGAAAGAGAGAACCACGCTGAACTAATGAGAAACCCAAAAGACTGGTCTCTCCCATCCCTCCCTCTGCTTCCTCACCCTCCCTTTTCCCCTCTCCGTCCTCCAGCTTTCTCCCAGTGCCTCCCTGTGCAACACTCTCTCCGGTCTTTGGACTTTTGTGAATAGCAAAATTCTTTAAATAGCTGTACCCAAAGATAAAATTTCCTCTAATACAAGGTTGTGCATTTCTAAATGAAACTCCCCACTGAGAGAGTACTCTTAGTCAGAACTTTCCAGAAGCAGAGGGAAGCATTTCCAGCTCAAATTTGTCCTAAATGACAATTTTGTGCAATTTTATGTCTTTCTCATGTGAGCACGGATCACTGACAACATACACAGCAAGGCAAGAGAGGGCTCCAAATAGCCCTTTGCTCCGCATTTCAGATACGTAAATGACCCCTCACACCCTCGATTCTAACCTAAATTAAACCAAGACCACATATAAAAATACATGAAACCATTTTTTAGGCAAAAAAGGAACTGAATGGAAAAAACGAAATGAAAGCAGATGCAAAAAAAAAAGATATTTAAATCAAATTACAGACGTAGGACTTGTGAATTTCTAATTGAGCAACTGTGATTTATTAACTTGATAGAGGTTTTTTCACAATTACTAGTTGTATTGTTGAGCAAGAAAGTGAATGATCAACTCCATGAACTGCACTGCCTGTTCTCGATGCCCCTCCAATTTATAGAGGGACTCCAACAAGAGGCAGCTCACTTCCTCACGAGTTTCTGCTCCAAAAAAAATTTAATTCCTCATTTTAAAGAAAACTTTAAAGCTTTTAGGATTTCATGTCATCAGAAAGAACCCTCTCACTGGACTTTAACTTTATTTTCCCCACAGGATAACCATCAGATTAGATCAGATTTAGATTAGATTTGGATATATTGTCATTTTTACAAGTACAGAGCAACGCAGACACACAGGCATCTGTATGAAGAGTCAGTGAAATTTCAAACATAAAATTAAATTATAGTAGTAAACATCACCAATCAAATTTAGCAGCCAAAAAAAAAAATACGTGTATAAAATAAAAAGATATTTTATACAATTTCCAATGTAAATATTCATTATTGCTGCTTTTTTTGTTCATACCCTTACATTTTGTCTGCCAAACCCTTGTCATTTTGGTTTATCTATTATCTACAACACTAAATCATCTGAGTTTTTTCACTTTTTAAAGCTTCAATACAACATCAAAGTCAGACAATGGAAAGTGCTCCATCAAATATATTATCTTTTAATGATTAACTTCTCTGACTTGTGTGACACGCTGCAGCGTCCGCTGCCCACGGTTACCACGACACAACTGCTGATAAAAATTTGCATCAAGGCGTCTTTAACAGCAGTGACTCAGGCTCTTGAACTGCATTGATTAATGCCTGAGAGAGAAATTCATAATTTTTCTCAATAATTCCAAAGTGATAAACAAAGTGGAACAGATGATCATACGATGTGCCATCATTTTAAGAGGAATTTAAGGAGTAATATTTTTGGACAGTGAGGTAAGGACAATGTCTGTTTCTGGTTTAAAAGAACACAAAAAATAAAGTGTTAATTTAAATGAAATTTATTTCCAATTTGGCCTTAGTTTTCAGTAAGGTAATAACATTGTAAAGTAAACAGAGAAACTAACAATTCATTAACCTGTCTTTGTGATTGGGCATATTAACCATATCATTTTTAAATTATTTGAAAGCAGGTAGGTTTTTTTCCTCCTTTCCTTTGGTCTTTTCCCTTCAGGGGTCTCCACAGTGAATCAGCTTCCTCCATCTAACCTTGTCTTCTGCATCCTCTACTGTAACACCAGTTACCTTCATGTCTTTGTTCGCTGCATCCATAAACCTCCTCTTTGGTCTTCCTCTAGGTCTCCTGCCTGCCACTCACCATCCTTCTATTCACTGTCTCTTCTCTGGACTTGACCGAACTATCTCAGTTTGGCTTCTCTGACTTTATCTCCAAAACCTCCAGTTCTGCTTCCTGTCTTTTCCTCAGAGCCGCTGTCTCGGTACAGAACAACATGGCTGCTCTCAGCACAGTTTTGTAAACCTTTCCTTTCATTTGAGCTGAAACTCTTTTATCACACACCACACCTGACACTTTTCTCCATCCATTCCACCCTGCCTGCGCTCACTTCTTCACTTTTTTTCCACACTCTCCATTACTCTGGACCGTTGACCTGAGATACTTCAAATCCTCCTCCTTCTTCATCTCTTCTCCCTGTAACCTCACTCTTCCACTTGGGTTTCTCTCATTCACACACATGAACTCCGTCTTGCTGCGGCTAACCTTCATTCCTCTCCTTTGCAGGTCAGACCTCCACCTCTCAAACTCCACTTCCAACTGTTCTCTGCTCTCTCTATAAATCACAATATCATCTGCAAACACCATAATCCATGGTGATTCCTGTCTAACCTCATCTGTCAGCTTGTCCATCACCATTGCAAAAAGGAAGGGGTTCAGATCTGATCCCTGATGTAATCCCACCTCCACCTTGAACTCCTCTGTCACCCGTACAGCACACCTCACGACTGTCTTCCAGCCCTCATACTTACATACTTAATCACTCTAACCTGCTGCATGACCTTCCCATCTCGGTTTCTCTGCCTTGCTAATCAGTAAAGGTCAGTCTGTCCCTCTTTACTACCCAACCTAGCGTACAAGTCATCATAAGCCCTTGTTTGATCTTTGACCCCTCTACTTTCACCTAACGCTGCATCTCCCTGTACTCCTGTCGACTCTCCTCAGTCCTCTCAGTGACCCACCTCTTCTTAGCTAGCCTCTTACGCCATATACAGTCCTGGGCCTCCTCATTCCACCACCAAGCCTCCTTATCAACTTTCTTTCCTGATGACACACCAAATACACTCGTATCTGTCTCCTTAATCACATTAGCTGTACTTATCCAATAATCTGGGTGTACCTTCTGCTACAGCTGTGGCCACATTTAGTTTCGTTTTTCTTTTTATTCTGTGTTTTTGTATTATATTCTGTGTCAGAGAGGGACCTCTTTGTTTTGTGGATATTTTGTGTCTTTCTCTGTTAACCATTTGCAAGCGTGGTGCTGAAAAGGTGTGGCTCTCAATTGGACCAAAGCTGATGGAGGCAGCCTTTAAAAGCCCCACGTGGACCTCCAGCCGGCGAGAAAGGGAGCTCCGCTGCTCTGGAGCTCTTCTCCACTTTGTGAAGACCCCCCTTTTCCCCCTGTCTTTTGTGCCATTATCCGCCCTCTCTAATCCCTCTCTTTTCTTCCCCCTTCTTCTTTTCCATCTGGTCTAACAAAAAAAGGATACAAACATAATCAATATAAATAAAGTTTAGTTTAAATTACGAAAGAGGTTTATATAAATATACACCTTGTGTGTCTGAAGATTTATAACCCCCGATTGTAACAGTAAAATCTGTCTAACACAAGAGGCTCTCAGCTCATATCTGATTGCTCAGCTGTTGGACAGGACAAGTAAAAAAATATGAAAATATGAATTAATATGATTTTATGATTTGAAAAACTGTTATTAGTAGTAACTAGTGAAAAGTGTTCACAGGTCTATGCTCCTTGTCAGCATTTTTAAATCAATCAGAAGGAACATACTGTACAGTTTTTAATTGACTTTATCCGTAAAATTATTTTTTAGAGATATTTCAATCGTTTTGGTTCTTGTCTCAGGTGACACAAGCTCTGTTTTTGTTTGAGCCAGAAACAAAACATTTTCTGAAAAAGTAGGTCTGGTATTTCTGCTGTTACCTCAGCTACAAAGATAACGGGGCATGAAGACGAGATTACTGCAGCGGCCCGTTCATGTGAGCATCGAGCCAAGAGGCAAACTGAACTTCATGAACTGAAACTGATTATTATACAAAATATTAAACCGGGACCACAACTGTCAGGTTTCTGGAGTCACCCAGCGAGAGCCAACCTAATCTGTTCGATACGGAAGAAACACAGAGCTAAATTTAGAAGAGATAACTCTGTTGTTCCTCTAGAGTAAGCAAAGACAATCACAGGAAGAAATCTGAAAAATGCAGCACACACACACACAAACTGCTGCGCCATCGTACGATTGTTCAATGGAGGCTCACATACGTCAAGAGTGTGAGGAATGTGTTCTAGGTGTTTGAATTCCAAGAAATTTGGACCAATGTGTTTGGTTATGGCTGCCCCCTTGGTGACCCGTGGTAAATACCTTAGTTAATTTTTTATCTCATCATTTAGGATTGTTTCAATGTAATAATTTGTAATGGAAGACTGACACGCTGAAGAGTCTCCTCGTAATCTGTTTGAAGTGATAGTTAATCTGGAGGAAAGCTCGTTTTAATCCAAGAGATCTGTTCTGATAGAAGATGAGTTTCTCGGTTGGATGTTTTCTGGAGCTCATTTTGTTTTACATCTCACTCTTGCATATATTATCTTGATCCATAATCGCAGTGTTTGAGCAGAAGGGTTAGAGACAGCTGTTGCCCAAGGACTCAGCTGAGAAAGTGAGTGTTGGAAGGGAAGCATTAAATTTAATGTGAACTTGCAGGAGAAGTTCAGAAAGTTCATCTTGTTTATGGCCAGAAGATTGCAGAGCAGCGGCAGAATGAAATGAGGTTGGGTTTGGATCCGTACCACACACTGTCAAGCCCGACATGAAGGGAGCTGCTCTCAGGGGAATCGATGTTCTCTGCTGTGCAGAGAGAACCCCAAAGCAGTTTTTTTTGATGGCTTGATACAGAGAGAATCATTTGTCATATATGACATACATTTGACCTTCTGGATAGACCAAGATTTCCTGAACACAAATTGAGTTGAAAGTTTCTTTGGGATGAAAAAAAACCAAGCAAAAGTCTGCACTTTTCATCTGGAACAAAATATTTATAACCTGATTTCTGCTGTGTTGATTTGCATTTCTCAGTGGCACCTGGAGTTGTGTGTCAATCTGAGGGGAGAGAAAAAGATTGAGATGGAAATATTATAATTAGTGACATGCACTCTAACTTGTTTGCATTCAGAAGCTATATTTTACATGATTATTAATTTGATGTGTTACGTTAAAAAAATATCTCAGCAGACAAAAAAGGCAGTTAAAAAAAGATGAAAGCAGAAGAGGTTTACATCTCTTCAGCGGCAGCAGAAGTGCACCCTGCAGAGAAAATGAAAGAGGGCATATTCACTGCAGGAGGAGCACCGATGGCTGCCACCGTCTCATCTTTACACCAGGATCCCTATGACAGGGAGCCTTTTCCTGACATTGTATGTGTCAAAACCAAACATCTGATTGTGTCTGAGGAGCCGTGGAATCCCCAACACTCCTTCTCCCGCGATCCAGCACCAAACAAACCCTGCTTTTCCTCATATTCCAATCAAATGAGTTTCAGAGAAATCTTCAAAAAACGAGGAAAACCATTTCATTTATTTGTTTTAATTCAACTTTTGTTCCTAAAAGCTTTGCAATAAAAAAGTAGAAAAATTTTACATGCATGATCAGCAAAGCATTTCCACAAACAAATGATCATCTTCTGACCAGACTAGGTCTAAAACTGCGACATGAATTCAACTTTAACGAAGAAACAAAGTTCAGTTTGGGACAAGAAATTTGGATAAATAGACTCCATCATTGTTCTTTTGTACTTTATTATTGACAAATTGAGTTTCTTTTCTCGTCCTTCCGATGCTTTACCAGATAACACAGAGATGCAATGATCTCATCTCATTTCAAATCGATTGTGCATGTTCTCTGGACAAGAGCACTCCGAACAAAGTCATCTCCACACAGAGAAGGTCCCATCTTGAATTTGATTAGTTTTTGTCCAATATTTAAAACTATTCTAACTGTGCATCTGTTTTATGTCACCCAGAAACAATATCAAAGTAAATGTTTTGGCATTTTATCCCATTTTGTGAATGACTACCATTTACTTCTCTGTAGCAGTTTGTGGCCTCAGCAGGATGCTGTGGTACAGTTGGACACAACACAAACTGGAAATGCAGTTAGAAGCTGTTTGGTGGCAATTTACGACACTTAAATTCTTCAATATTTTCAGACAATGGAATCAAAAGTATCGGGCACAAAGGTGACAGAGAGGAGAAGGTAACGGTCTGTTTGGTTTTCTGTCCTTTATAGGGGTGAAAGGAACCGCAGTTGGAACAGTGACTGTTCTGCTCTCAACAGCCACACATTTAGATCGGATAAATTAAACCTGCTGTTTGCTTTAGAGCTACAGAAACTTTCTGTGAAATTTACAGTCAGCTGATAGCTGAGGAATTCCTGCTCCTACCTGAGTTATTGCACAGTCGTATGTTGCAATGGCAAAAAAATGTGTAGAAGTTGTAAAGTAAACTAAAATAGAGGGAAATGCACAGCTGTGTGGTGAGTAGTGGGTTTGGTGTTTAGCCTAAAATAAACAGTTTTGACAGAATCATCAGAAAAATGCTACAAGACCACGTTAAAAAAAACAGACACAATTTTCATCAGAGTGGGTCTTTAGGCAAAAAAACCCACACATTTGTTTTCTTGTTGGTTTCTTGTACCGATTTATGCTTTTAGTATTTTCTTTATTTTGTGAAATGGTAAAAATAAATGTGTTGCTATCCTGTTTTCTTCTCAATAACAGTTTTTTAAGGTTATTTTCAGAGAGTTTAAAAGTTTATAGATTCCTGCAGGTTTTATTTGGGTGTAGCACCTTACAACTCAACTTTTACACTTCTTATTTCAAACAGAACTCTTTTATCGTACTTACATTTTCAGTAAAATTATAAATTATTACCTAAAGTTTCTTAATTAACTCATTTCTCTTAATCAATTGCTAAAATGTTCGTTTCCAGCCCACACAGAGCAAAGCTGGAGATTTCAATGTCCTATTCCTCAAACTCAGTAGTGAATCTATTGTATCTGGTAGGTGGAAGTGGCTCAGAACACTGCGATGAGAAAGAGGGAACCAATCATATTCACTGTTTGAACAGAAAACTGCTCGATGAACAAAATGGCACAAAAGATAAAAGGCTGAGCGGCAGAGACAACTTCCAGTGACCCGTGAAACTGCTTATGACAATCAGGGACTCATTTTGCTAATTGCTCATATTTATCTAATTACAGTTTCATCTGAACGTATTTCATCTCAATATCAAACATGTTTCAAAAATAATGAACATGACAAATAAATTAGCTGTTTTCACAAGAGTTTTGTATTACAATCTTTTCATTTCTAAATTAGAGGTTAGTCTTTTTTTAGTTTGAGATGAGGAGAAGAACTTTAAAACAAGGAATTAAGTGATTCGCTGGACCTTCAATTCTTCACTGTGTGGTTGACAAAGCAAGGAGTTGTATCCTAAAGTGTTCGCACATTCATATCCTCACGGCTTTTGTTGAAGGCCTCTATTCAGTCCCAGGAGACAGTAGCGTTAACAGCCAAATCACAATCATGGGACTGCTGCTGAGCGGCAAGTTTGCGTCACTGCGCTACAGAGCTGACCCAGACTACACTGCTGGTTACATAACCATCTCAAATCCCTGCAAGATTAAAATGATTTAAAGTTCTGACATTTTTTAGATTGAGTTTTTCAAAAACAACCATCACTTTGAATTTTTTATTGTGTTTGACTCATTGACTGAAAAAGAGAATTGGACTGAGTTAGCCCCTTGATCAGCAAACAGGAAGTATCCTCCGGTTCAAAGAAGCCAAAATCCCATAGACTTCTGTTGATAAATAAATAGCTATTACTCAGTCATTCTACTTGTCTGAATAACTATTTTTGCTCGGATACCTTTTTATTGACATGTTCTAGATAATTCTAATTTTTTATGATTTTTTTCTGTAGCACAAGTTACTATAAACTGGCCAATCAGATGCCTCAATACAAGTATGTGGTCTTAGGTTGAACATTCGAAACGACTGATTCCCAGATTTCACGTAGCTCGCTTTCAAATGGTAGGGGTGTGGCCTTCCAACAAGCTCACACCTGAATGTTGAGTGGTTTCTACAGAAACGATAACTCAGACCGACTCGGTCCAATCATTGCTTACTGAAGAACTCTGGGTTCAATGTGGCGATGTCCGTATCAAGAAAAACTTTTAACTGAATTGAATATATTTGGTTGAAGCTGGAAGTAAACCATTTTCTGTGGATGACTTCACCCCCACTCAAGTCCAGTTCTCATATGCTGTCAATGGTTTCACTTTGGACATCCATAAACGCTCATTATCTGTTTGCCTATTAGGTGTAAATTGTTGGTGTGCTCAAACATCCAGAGCTGTCATAGATTTTGACTTATCTAACTTCCACAATGGGGGTGTAATTAGTCCGTTTGACTGTGAAATTGTCCATTTTTAACTCAGCCAATAAAGGATATCCTTCGATTCTCCGTGTGTTTTGCTGCACAGAAACAGTAGTAGATTTGTGCGCCGCCACGCCATTGTTCATTGACTCTGGAGTGACGTCTGTCAGTTAATTTTGGATCATGAGTTTATTTATTTATTCATTTTTACTAAACATATCTCCACAACAATCCAGTCCTGCTCCCATTTCTCATTTGCCTTCTTTACCATTTCCCATTTTCATAAAGACTAATAAATCAATGGTTTTACAACGACTAAAGCATCTTTGGAAATACAATTCTTCAGTTTAAAGTTTAAGTAATGGATATTTAAAGGTATTTTTAACTCAGAGGATGAACCCTTACTTGGTCTTACTGTAGATGGGTCAGCTGTACGCTGGCAGGGGATTTGGCTGGCTGGCTGGCTCACAAACACAGAGGTGCTTTTAAAAGCAGCTGAGTTCCCCTGAGTTTTGTGTTGCTGATGCCTCACTGCCTGTTTATCATCAGTGTAAATCCATCGCATGTCTTCCTGGCTCTTACAAAAGCCTTACAAACCGTTTGTGAAAGGCTTAGTCAGGGGTCTGTGGTACCATGACAGCCGTTTCAGCCTTTCAAGTGAAATTTTTGGAAACCACATCCTGTTTTATGGACCCATCTGCTAAGATCACCAAGGAGACCCTGCTTGCTAAAGAAGCACAGTTTTTGGCACAGACACAGCTTTATTGCTAATTGCATGGCGGGAATAGTGAAACGTTATTGTGAACATGATTTCTTTATTTTCAAAGACAAATAAAATTGTAAATTTTTTTCAACCTTTTAAACTAATTGTAGACACAATATGAGTGGTTTATGGCGACTTCACACGTTGTGTAAAAACAGTGTCTTATATAATTTTTTTTTCTCACGTAAAACCCTTTACCCCCCCAGGTAGCGGTCTTTACGAGGCCTTTATGAGCTGCTAGTCTTCACAGGATAACATCTCTGGTATGAGGACAAGTATATAACATAATAAAATGTTGAATGATAAGGAGGAACTTTGTACTGAGAACAAGTTGAACACAAACTTTCATTGACTTGTTTTATTGTAAAAAAAAAAAAAAAAAACACACACAAATGTGAGCTTGCAGTCAAAAGGTCACAAAGTCCAGCTTCTTTGAATGAGAAGTGTGTGTCTGCATGAGTGAGAAACAAGTGGGTTTGTTCAGGCCATCTGTTGTCATCATGAGACGGGAAACAATGACACACGCTTAGGGTTTGTCCAAAGAGACGAGAGAACAATGAGATACTTCCTTACTCTGCAGGAGGCCTCCGTAAAAAAAGATTTGCAAGCAATTGTGTTAAAATACTTTTAGAGTTAACGACTCAATAATGGCTGTGCGGATATATTAAACAAATTGCTGCATGCACCATATTAAATGTAAGACGTGCCAAAAGCATGAAAACAAAAATGTCATAAAGTGGTCTTTTTGCGTGTGCTGGGGGGGCTTGCGCGGGGCCCTGGCCCTGGGGGGTCTGCCTGTGCTGGATGGGCGGCCCGGCTGCACCTGGGGGCTGGCGTCACTCCTTCTCTGGCCCTGAGACGGGGTGGGGCAACCCTCTTGGGGCCTGCGATTGCTCCAGGTAAAGCCTACCATTGCGGGGTCTGGGGGGAGCGGGCCAGGGGAGGGGATGTCTGTGGGCAAGAGGGGGGGTCCACTACCAGTACGGGACCCTAGGGGCTTCCTCGGGCCCGCTGGTACCTGACCAGGTAGCTACAGGGGCGGTGCTTGGGGGGGAGGGGCTGGGGCTTGCCCTGGGGGCTGGCCCCCTCTGGGCTCCTCTCTCTTTGTGTGG
>BSAI01000012.1:45441337-45472982 GCA_036245035.1 Adrianichthys oophorus | reverse complement strand
CTGTTTGCTCAGCTGTTGGACAGGACAAGTTAAAAAAAAAAAAAAAAAAAAAATGTCATAAAGTTCAACCTAAGTTTCCGCCCATCATATTAAAATCCACAAATTCTGTTTCTGGCACAACATGTTTTCATCCATTATTTCACCATTAATAAACTGTTATTAACAAAAAAACTATCATGATTGTGCAAGAAAAGCGGTTTAATATTCCTTCATCATCAATCAAAAAGAGAAAGGGGCGGTTTGTTGGGAATTCTTTGTGCCGCGTGCCAGAAGGGTTAGTACAACCTGACGTATCAGGAGATGGAGGCACAAACAGAATCTTATCTGTTAGATATGATATATTTGTGTGAAAGATGTCTTTTTGTCTCATTAAAATGATCACAAATCATTTAGGTTGTGCTGAAAACATCAAAAAGACAACACATTCGTTATGTTTGACCTTTTGTTGACACTTTTAGTAACATACCATGCATGCGTTAGTTTGTTAAAAAATCAAAAAGACAGAATATAAAAAGTTTAAACAAACCTTATAGCAAATGTTGGTGAAAGAAAAAAAAAGAACCTTGTTGCTTTGCTGGACCCTTTTCTGGTTTGTTAGCAAATATTTGTTGAGTCTGTTTCCACATGACACATAATATACTTGAAAGAAAATGAGATTGAGATTAAATAAATAAAAAAAAATGCTTGAAAAGATTTTGATTTATGTCAATTTAAGATGTCCAACATTTGCTGAAAGGGATCGATACAAAGAAGTGCAAAGATGTTTGCGGTTCTGAAGTTAAAAACATGTGGATGGCAGAGCTCTCATTTCTCAAAGCTAATAAACTTCATCCAAATCATGCACAAAAAGTGCAATGTTCCTTTTAAAATATCAGAATTAATTGGATTCTCTTTAGTCCATCAATTTAAACTTTTCCATTGAAGCAGAGAAGTGTGAATTCTTGGATTTCTCCTTTTTGAGAGATTAGAGACACGTGTAAGAAGCAAGAAGGCGGTGCGCAAAGTCGCAGCAAGACTTGGTTATTGTTTGTGTTTTTCCTTTGGCTTTTTTAGTCTGTGCAACCTAAAAGTGCAAACAACTGCTATCGACAGACGCTACTGGATATCGGTTTTATGTCTAAACTTAATTCAAGTTTGTTTCATGTTTGTGTCATGTTTAAGCTTAAGTGTCTATACTGAGATGAGACAGAATCTCTCTAATTGATGATGTGGACTAAGCGCAGCAATATTTTCATGATGAGTTTTTAAAACTCAAAAAACAGGTAACATACGCAAGTTCAGAGTAAAAGGACACATCAATCCATGGTTCTCCCCTGAGATTGATAGCCTGATTAAAGATAGGTATACAGCCTGGTGTATGGCAAGAAAAAGTCATTCGGAAGTTGATTGGTTCCATTTTTGCCAGCTAAGAAACAAATGCATTCTTTCAACAAAAAAAAAAAAATAGAAAGCCAAATCAGAATTTTATCTCAGTGAAACATCAAAAATCTTTTGTTTTCCAACCAACCTGCCATCGAAGCTCCTTACTGGCGAAACACACCTGATCCAGGTAATCAGCAGCAAATTCAGCAGGATTTCTGGAAAACCAGCAGGAGGCCGGCCCTTGAGGACTTGAGTTTGACATCCCTGTTGTAGAACCAACCAAATGCCCAAACTCCTGTACATTCAAGTTTACAACTGTGTCTGCCTCCTTCTCAGAGAGCTGACACAATGAAAGCAGCTGGACCAGATAAACTGGACTCTTTATTTCTGAAGCTGCCAGCAGACTACATTGTTGAACCTCAGTAATTCATTTTTCACATTTAAAAAAATCCTACAGTCTGGAAATCTGCTTATTTATTCCCCCTTCATAAAGGAGGAGACCCCTCGGAGGTAAATAACTACAGGCCAATCTCCAAGTTATGTATCGGACAGTTCAGGCTTCCATGGCGTGTGCTAATATCTGAAAATGCACACTTTGTCTGGCTTTATCTCACTTATACCATGGTCACTTGTAAAAGAAATAAATATTCAATCGACTTTTAGTATTTTATTCTTGTTATTTTCTCACAAAAAGTCTTTGATGGTGCAGTCCGTTGTTGGAATAACACAACAAAGTGTCGCTAACCTCGATTGCAGCGGCAAGGAAAGCAATATGATCGTCACGATAGGGTTAATAAAGCACCAGTTCAGAGAGAAAGTTCACCTCTTACTGCTTGTTTTTGTCCAGAAGATGAAGCAAAAGTTTGTTTTTAAAGAAGCCTGAGAAGTGATAAATAACATTTTGGCTGTGCAACGGGAACTTCTTTTTTAGGTGTGTGTCAACACTCAGCAGCCAATCAGATTTGAGTATTTACCCTTGCAGAAACATTTGTGCAGAAACACAATGTTTGTTTCTTATGGCTGTACATCAGCATCTTTGTTTTCTTGGAGTAATACTGCAGCCACAAAAGTCTTTACAGTTCTTTACAGTTCTGCTTATCTTACTTAAATGTGTTTTGTGCACACAAATTACATTTCTGGGATATCTGAATTAACAATTTACTAATTAAAACATTTCAGACAATAAAAATGAAGGAAAAATGTTCTCTCTGGCATTTTTTTCTGTTCAAAAGCCACATATTGTCATATAAAATTTACGTAATAAAACATAGCGTTTATTAGTGATTAATCACAATTCAAAAGTGTGATTAATCTGATTAATTTTTTAATCGATTGACAGCACTAGAAGTAAGTTAAACCAGGTTGAACTTTGACTAATCAGGAACTTAGCTTTGGTAGTGACTTATGGTAGAGTTCTTTTTGTCCTTGGTGAATTAAAGGTCACCGAGTCATTAATACTGCAGATTGGAACAGAGCAGTGAAAGAAAAAACCTCAAGCAAGATTTGCCAAATTTGCACCCCTTTGACATTTCACACAAAGCCTCTTCCAACTGTGAGTTCATGCGAAAGTATTGGGTACCGACAATCTAGTGTGAACACTATATGCTAAAGTGAATTCAAGAACGCTAAGCATGTTTATTGGCGAGTATTACATGCCCGGTGGGAACGCAGCAAATTTGTTCTCCGCCTCTGACCCATCTCTTGGGGAAGTGGTGAGCTGCAGATACAGTTGCACTCAGGAACCATTCGGTGATTTAACCCAATGACTGTATTTGAGAACTGGACTGAATGACCACTCTCCCCTGACATTCCAAACAGGAAGTATCTGCTGAGAAAGAAATTTTTAAAATTCATTTATTTTTATTTCATGGTATTTTTCTGTAGTGCAAGTGATTCAGGTTTTAAACTGGTTCAAAAAACCCTCAATAAAAATCTGAGGTTGCACATCAAATGTTCAAAACGTTTGATGGAGAGATTTTCTGTAACATGCTTTGAAGTGGTAGGGGTGTGAACTTTCAACAAGTTCACTCCTGATTGGTGAGAGTGCTTGTCATTGGGTTGTTGTACCAATCACCTTCTTACTGACTGGTTTGAGCATGGTGGCGTCCGTATTGCAAAAAATTGGTGACCATTTTTCAATGGCCAGACCACACTCACGTATCCAGTCAATGGACTGACCCAGTCCAACCCCTTATTGCCAAGCAGGGAGACATCCGCTCCCATTTTTTTAGACTCTCTTTGATATAACTTGGCCGTGGAATTGAAGTCACGACCTTCTAGTCTCACTCTACCACAAGACCACCGAGTTGGTTTCCTCCATCAGACGTCCCATCAGGTGGTCTGCAGACATCTTCCCAAAAAAGGCCAGCACGTAACCCTGTGTCACAAGAAGAAGATGCTTTGGAAACAGTTTATGACTCACCTATTCAAACCCATGGAGCACATTGTCAGTGTTTCTAAGAAAAGTTTAGTGTTTAACCCCTATTTGGGGTCAAGCCTCAGACCATCCTGCTAAATGATGAACACCCCACATGCATAAAAAGGTTTAGAAATTACCACCATACTTCTCTGGGTAAGAAAAAAAAATACAAATGTCAAATCTTATCACCACTTGACAGATTAGTTTTACATATCAACACAATGTGTTAAAAAGTAGCAGTAAATTTATAGATCTTCAAAAGGTCGGTCATTAAGACAAATTACAGCCTGTTACTCAGGCTTATATCTCACGTAACAAAGATAACACAGCCATGATTGCGAGAAACACTTGAATCCCTTTGGCATGATATGAAGCATCACCTAAAACTACCCCCGAGGTAAAAAAAAGGAAGCCACAAACAAATACGCAAGCAGGACCAGTCACAGCATCAGCAAAATTCAGAGTATAGGTGAAATTCCAAGAAGAGACTAGTTCTATGAATGACACGTCACTGAGAGACTGGCTGCAGAATCAGAGGAAGCTGCAAACCGTGGAAACATTAAAGAACCGGACAACATGACCAGGATGCTGGCTGGAAATTATACAAACCCATAGAACAGTCTGGATTACAAATGGACAGCTCATTACTCAGACACATTTATGGTATTATCCAATAACTTATGTAATTTTATGTTCAGAATTTTCAGACATGTTTAAATATAAACCAAGCCAAATAAGTTAAAGAAGTGTGGAAACTGCAAGAACCCTTTTGTGACCTCACAGAAAAGAAGTACAGCGAACTTTGGGGATGCATCAAATCGTTTCGGTTGCATTTCTTTAAACAGAACCGATTCAAACTGCTCTTTTTCACATCTTTTGCCAGATGATCTCCTCTGCTGCATCGTTGACTGCAGATGCCCCCCCTCACCCATGCTTGCTGAAGTGACATCTTTCCAAGTCTCTTGTTGTTGCAGAAAGTTTCATCTTCTCTTTCTCTTTTAGTCGGCTTGCGTCTCATTAAAAGACACGTTTGATGATAACAAACAGATGTCAAAGCAGCTGCAGAAAAGATTTAAAGCACATCAACCACAAACCCTCACTGAAAAAAAGAAAACACTGACTCAACAAAAAAAATTAACTAATCTGTCACAACTCCTATTTTTTTAATTAAATGTAAATAAACAATTTAGTACAACCTGTTACTTTTGGCGTACTGCAATCACTTACATAGTAGTGAAGTAAAAACAACACCAGATACATGCCAGAACTTATAAAGATTAGGTTTAAAAGAGAAATTCATCTTTTTTTATTTTTACAATGAGAAAAAACAGCTGATGACAGCAATGGTTCATCTTTCCACTGCTAAAACATTGAAGATGTTGTAAAAATACAAAATCTCACCAAGTATTTTAGTCAAAAAAACCTACTAACTTTTTGGTGTTCTGTCACGACTTGTTTGAAGAAAATTTTTTTGCATATCTTGTTGAGTCCTTTTATCTTAAAAATATCAAATCAATCTTTATTTATATGACACTTTCAGACCTGGTAACAACAAGTACTGTACACCAGAATAAATAATATAAAACAAGTAAATACATTACCCACACAAGTTTTTTGACTCATAATGAACAAATAAATTTGACAAAATTTGTCTTCAAATGTGTAATTAAAAGTCTAATTTTACTTGGTCTAGAGATAGGGGAGGTGGGACATTTGGATAGCGTAGCGCTGAAAATAGAGCATTTTTGGGTTAAAAAATAAAAGTAAAAATGTATTCTTGCACCTATTTAAAAAAAATTTAATTTTTTTTAATTTTTAAATTATCAGTGCAACATACCTAAATGTGAGTGTTTATGGTTCATTTTGAAGTTCCAAGTTGAAAAATCCAGAGCAGGATTTTACAACTTGTCTCAAGAAATCTTACTGAGAGAAATTCCACAGTTTCTTTGGTCAGATTTGTTCCCCTCAAAACAAAACAAAGAAATAAATTAAATATTCTTTTATTCTGTATTTTTCAGCTTGTTTTGAGAAGACCTTTTTTTTTTCCAGTGTACAAATGCTCCAGATCAGAGATCTCTGCGGCACATTCTCATTTCACATCAGAGGAAATTCAAGCGAATTAATATCATGTTTTCATGCAGGGGTTTAAATATCATGTAATATATCATAAAAAAGATACCTACAGAGCTATCCAAACAGTTTTAACAGAAACATTTTTCTTAAAGTGCTAAATGTTAAAATCCCAGCTGGAGGTGAACTCTTGAAAGAATGTAGGGTGTGCTTGATAAAGAGAATAAAATGTGATCCAGGAAACTGATTATGTTTGAAAGGGGCCATAATTTACCCTATGGACTTAAAGGATCCACTGAGTACATTTACTGTTAGAATAGGTTTGCAGGGTTTTACAGTTTGAACTGTCATGGAGTAAAATGAGGACTTTAGCTGCATCACCTCTAATGTCTTGAGTGGAATCTTTAGGCATCATGAAAACGAGCTTTTAATTACTAAAATTCTGCAGCCTATTGTTGGATCCTGTTAACTTACTAGAAGATTTTTCTGCGTTCAGGGAAAAAGGAGAGGACCTCTTCCTCTGTGTGCCCACATGCTTCTTCAGGAGATCCTGTCTCTGTGAGAACATCAATAAGAGACATTGTCTTCAACATGGTAATAAAAACAAACAAAATAAGGGTTCAGATTAGAACAATGTAGGGAAATTCTGCTGAAGTGGACTTACAGTGTCATATCCAGTCTACCAGTTTCTTGGTAACAATCAATGACAATATTCCTAGTAAAAAGTTCTGATGAAGGAAAAGAGCTTTTCTGGGATTCATGTCTTTCGATGTGTTGTCCTTGAGTCTTAGGTATGAAGAGCTTGTTCATCTTAGTATTTGATGTCCTCAGATGTCTTTAAATAGGGCCATTATCCTTTTGAAGACAAGGGTTTGACGCAGCTGGCACATAGGAAAAAATACCCTCATGCCATAAAATGTTATAAAATCCAAAGGGCATCTCGAGTTTAAGCTGTGTGACCTTCAACAGCAACAGAAAAAAGTAGAACCACAATAAGCTCACAATTCCATTGAATATTTAAACTGTAAAAAAAAAACCTTTTATCGATTTAATTAATGCAGAATGTTTTTTTTGTATCACAAATGTCCATAGAATCCACGAAAATTTAGACGTTGGACATAAATGCCCTGGTGTAGGACATTAAGAGGGCTTTGTTTGATGGTCTATACGACAGTAAAGTAAATCCTTTATTATAATTTTAAAATGTGAAACAGCTGACACATGCACAGCCATAGCTCTTCTACCATAACTTAATGTCCAGTTGAAACAATGCTTCTACCCACTCCTTTTCCAACATCCCTGAGCTGCTTTTCTCATTATTATATCCTGCAGCAGTGCTGGACAGCAAGCACCAGATTGTTTTAGCAAATTTTCCTTCTTATTGCGCCTTTTAAAGACATTTTTTACCTGCCGTATACTCAAAAACTCACAAAAATTTGCATGAACCTAGCACCTTGCAAAAAAGAAATTTGTGAATGGACCCCCCCCCCAAAAAAATAAAAAATAAAAAGGGGGAGACACCATCATATAAAAGTATTGGGCCAGAATGTCTTCTGGGGCACAAAAAAAATCCACTAATGAAATCAAATCACAAATGTTAGGGATATCCAAAGTTTTACAAGTTTTACAATTATTGTAGGATGGCCATAGGACCCCCTCAGCGAACTTTAATGTGGTGAAGGGGTTTGAGAGCTCGAGTGGTCCCAGGAGCTAAGCTGTCTGGGGATGTGCCCCACGGAGGGTCTCCCATGCCAGACAGGTCCTGGGTGACGAGCCAAAAAAAGAGCAGTTCAGAAACCCTTATGAGACGAAAAAACTAAGATCCAGTACTTCACCTGGACTGGCGTCACAGGGTCTGCACCAGGGCTCGCAGTAAGAGTAAGATGCTGTGGTCTATGGCAGTGGTCCGTAACCTCCGGGCCACGGAAGAAATAATAAATTATTTTGTTTTGAATCCCAAAAATCTTTTATTTGAAAAGCCCTTTTGAAAAAAGGGGTAGTGCTTAAAGGGCCGCACAACGCCATTCACAGTTTAATTATCTGTAATTGTTGTTATTGTTTAAGCTCTTTCCTTTACTTTCACTTTTATCATTTGCATGTTTGAAATAATCAAAGTGAGGAGTATGCAAATAAGAGGGTAAGAAGCAAATTATTCTTGCTTAAAGAAATCAGCTGAACAAATTATTAATAGTAAAAAAAAAAAATTACCAAAATATAAAATAGTGTTTAGTGTGATGTGCAAATATTATATATATATATGTGTGTGTGTGTGTGTAGAGAGAGAGAGAGAGAGAGAGAGAGAGAGAGAGAGAGAGAGAGAGAGAGAGAGAGAGAGAGAGAGAGAGAGAGAGAGAATGTAATAATAATATTAATAAATATTAAATAATAATAATATTTCTCTCCCTGTGGCAGGGAGTGGACACAAAACCACAGTTGCAAGAGTGCACTCCTCCCAAAGCCAGAGATGCATAATAGTATCACATGGAGAGCATTTCCTAAATACCTGACTGACAGCATTACCTCCTACATGAAGCCATTGTCTGCTCAGCTGTGGAAATCAGTTATGGCTGATAATCAGAGGGTGTTAGACTGGGAACTCAAGTTGAAGTTCACGCTTGCCAACAGGGCAGGCATTGGCTCCAGAGGCTCAGGATCCCCAGAGTGGAGAAATGACCGTCTCAGACACCGTAGTAACAACAGTCTTATCAGGGGAAGGAAACAATCTGGAAGCTGCTTCCCTGCATTGTGTGATATTGTTTCCCCTGGTGAGAGGTGGCTTGCTTTTAGTCAGCAGATGAACACATACATTTCAGAGCTGGCTGTTAGCTTAGGCTTTTGAGGAATTTAAGTACTTCTTAAATTCAAAATAATGCAATTCACAGATTTAGTCAAATTTATAAAATTATTTTATAAAGGGAATTATAAATGTTAACCTCATAATATACAAAATAAACGGGAAAAAAAGCTATGATTATGATTTGAGAAGACAAGAAATCCCAAATGAGAACTAAAATGAAAGAAAGCTGTGCTTCAATAAAGAGCATCAGGTTATAAAATGATCTTTAACCACAAAGAGGATAAATAACAAATGTATTAAAAAACAAACAAACAAAAAAAGAGTTAAAAATGTTATATTTCAAAAAAATATGAACAATACAAAATGGTCATCTTGTCTATATTGTTATAATATGTGTTTAAATTGAATATTAAACACATGTTGGTTTATGCTGTATTCCTCCTTTTTTATCTTCATATGAGAAAGAATGCATCAACTGTTTTAATAATTTAGTAAAAGTAACAGAAATAATGTTTTCTTCTTTCATTGTCAAAAAAATGTTTACATGTTGTCATTGTTTTGTGTGAATAAAATAAAAAAAGGTAAATTTAACTAGGTAGATTGATACTTTAACTTATAAAAGAATAAAATATTCAGGAGATTGCTCACCTTTTATCAGTTGTCATTATTTCTTTGTTTTCAATTAAAACCCTCTTACTTTACCAATAATTCTTCTATTTTCTTAATCTTATCTGCATTTGGAACAAGCTTCTTGTCTTTAACAGCCTTTTACTTAGAATAAACTTTAAAATAAATCCATGTTTTGTAAAAAGTGCAGTCAATATTCAATCCAAGAACATTAAACAATTAAAATATCTTTCATTAAATAGTTTTGCTTTCAGTTAATTAGAATCATGTTAAGTACAGTGCTTTTTTCAGCCTACGAAACTGTTTAATAAGCAGGCTGTGCAGCAGCAGAGTGAGACTCATCCATTCACTTCCACTGACAAAGGATGGTGCCAAAACATCTCCGTGCCAAACTGGTAAAAGAACAGTTTCCTCTTTGACAGATAGTGGTGCATTAGCAATACAACACTGCTGCCTTTTAAAGTGGGTTTACCCCTCACAGCAGCCATGCTGCCAAGCTCTTCCAGCCATTTTTTGTGAGCAAGTACAAACTGAAATAAGTAGTCCAGTCTGCTTCAAGCAAAGAGTGTTTCAAAAATAAAAGTCTGTGGGGTTAAATACATAACAGGCATGAACACATTGAAAAAGTGGCATTCTGAATGGTGAACAGCAGCACAGCTTTGTGCATTTGGGTGGGTGGGTCACACGAGACCTGGAGTAAGTGTGACGTCACTCATAGAAAATGGTTTATTTCCAGCTCCAACCAAACAAAGCCAATTCAGTCAATATTTTTTTGCAATATGGATGCCACCATGTTGGAGCCAGACAACGTCAGTAAGCAGTGATTGGTCTGAGCCGATCTCAGTCACTGTTTCTATAGTAACCACCCTTACCAATCAGGAGCGAGCTTGTTGGAAGTTCACACCCCTGCCCCTTGAAAGCAGACTACACAAAATATGTCACCAGGGGGGAAGGAGTTACTCAGTCCAGTTCTCATTTACAGTCATTGGAGCCAAATACTTCATCCATCAAGGAACCTGCCAAATATTCAATTCAATTCAATTTTATTTATATAGCCCAATATCACAGCCATAGTTGTCTCATTGGACTGATTTCAGTATATTGCAAGAAGCAAAAAAGATCAAATATGTAAAATACATTTTGTTTACCCTAAAATTATTGTTTAGAATCCAGGAAAGTATGCATTTTTTGACTAGAAAGTGTGATGCAGTCACATATTCAGAAAAGTGAACACCACAACACAATGTTATAATAAATTTAGGAAAGCTTAACACAACACAAACAAAGACTACTCCACTCTCATACTATTCCACTTTTACACAGCTAGTCTACTTTTTGCACATTTTCTGTTTCAGCAGCCCTTGTGTGTGTGTGTTTGTTAAGTGTGATGATAGTTGCGGGATAGAACTTGTGTTTTTTTAGTCTGATCGTGTACTGTCGTCCTGAAGATAACAGTTCAGACAGAGTGTGTCCTGGGTGGGATGTGTCCCTGTGTTTGTGTTGGCCCCTCCTGTAAATGTAAATTTAGAAATAATTCTATCCTAATTAGAACGTTATTTGCAGCCAAATTACCATAATGAGGTTCTTGCAAATGTTAATATAAATAAGTGCTTACAAATTAAATTAACAGAAATATCTGCATGCTGGTTTTACTGACTATGAGGCTTTTGTCTGATGATTTAAAGTTACAAAATGCATGTTATGCAAAAATATGAGTTATCAGTACCACGAGACATCATTTATTTTAAGCAAATGAGCCAGGAAGAAGACATTTCTCAGCAAGTCCTGCCATTTTTCCTTTGCTAACAGCCCATAGCTGTAAACTCATTTCCTTTGATTTGTTCATATTGAATATTCATAAATAGGTGAAACAGACTGATTAGTAGAATTCCTGCTTTGCATGTAATCAGTCATGTTTTAGCTGTTAATCTTATGAGTCCTGTGTGAAGCATCCTTCCCTTGTCCACAGCTGCTAAGAATTGAGTCCAGCATCACCCCTCTGAAAATGTTGCTACAGCGATGTGGCTGCCATGATTCAATAATGGTTTGTTTTCAAAGATCTATTTAAAGTCAAAGGCCATGGCAATAGAGAGCATTGTTACAGTCTTCCCTTAAACTCCTTCACAAAGCCAATTGAAACAATTTCTGCATTGCAGCTGAAACCTGAAACACAAACCTTTTTAAGGGGCCGATGACTTTAGTATGGATTTGTTTGTAGTCAGTAAGGGGCCAGTACTCGCACCGTTCTAACATCTAAACTGTGGAGTAAGTACATCGTATGACAGCTTCACCTGTACGTCACAAGGTCGTTGGCCAAACAAATACTTCAGGATATACTTACAAGCACAACTATGGTATGTTCCATTTTCATGACGTATGCTAAGATGCAGTCGCTCCTCTCTACGACCCCTCACAGGCCTGGACATCCGAAAAACCTACAGCACTCCTACAGGTCAACTCTAGTCTGCGTAAGACTCAGTGATGCAGTGGAGTGCTGTGGATGATTTGAATTATAAGCATAATTTATCCCCATAAATTACTGCATTTTTCCTCCAAATTGTTTGACTTTATTTTGGTAAAGTTTTGCTTCACAATTTTTTTACTTTTGTTGTAAAATTGACCTTTTCTTATAATTCTACAACTTTTGTCTCTCTGGTTGCTCAGCAAGCGGACCTCTGAACTCTTTAAATAAACTTTCTTCTTGCCTTGTGCGTGTCTCAACTTGGGTTGTCACTCATTTCTAAAAAAACAAACTGGCCAAAGAGGGACCCTAAGGGCACCAAGGAAGGGAGAGCCGCCGTAGAGGAGGTCCACCAGCAGGAGAGATGATCTGGGGTCATCTAAACCAATGCATCTGGGCTGTGCAAGGATCACGCCTGAGGAGCGAGAGCACAGGTCCAGGATGCATTTGTGCTTCTACTGTGGAGCTCCAGGACATCCAGTGGCCACCTGTCTGGTAAAAGAGTAGGCTCAACATCAGTGAGGAGAACATTATTTTCAGCCAGAACGAGATAACCTCTTAGAAGCTTAGAGACAAGAATAAAGTAAGACAGGGTGAATTCATACAGAAGAAAACGGCTCCCAAGAAGGAGCCGGCTGCCCAAGGTGGACCCCGTTCAACATGTCCAATGAGTTATGCGGCAGCTTCTTTAGAACAGCTTGTTTGTCAAAGCAGAGAAATGTGAATTCCATCTTAATTTGTTTTCTTTTTTGTGGTTGAACATACTGTAGTGGAGGGCCAGGTTCAAATGTATAAGGCCAAGGCTCAGGTGGTTTTGGACTGGCCAGTCACCTCCAACGTTTCCTTGGTTTCGCAAACTTCTTCTAACGTTTCATCAGGGAATACAGCCAGATGGCCGCCCCATTTCATGCTCTCACGTCATCCAAGAGATGTTTTGAGTAAAACCCGAGAGCTGAAGAGGCCTTCATTCGGCTTCAGGGGAGTTTTACTTCTGCCCCTGTGCTTAAGATGCCTGATGAAGAAAGGCAGTTCATCGTGGAGGTTGATGGGTGCTGTGCTCTCACAGAGATGTGAAGAGGACAGCGCGGTTCACCCTTGTGCCTTCTTTTCATATTGTCTAAGCGACGTTAAATGGAACTATGATGAGGGGCACAGAGAATTGCTAGCCATCAAGCTCGCGTTGGAGGAGTGGCACTACTGGTTAGAGGGGGCTAAATATCCATTTATCATCTTTACAGACCACTTGTCCTTTAGAATGTTGACTTTTTAATAATATTTTTTTAATTTTATTCTTACGGTGGCCCTGAAGTGCAAATCACATTCACAAATCACTTGACAAAAAACAATGTAAATATGACAACGACAATTAGAAAAGCAAAACAAGTAATATAAAAAACAAAATAAAATTTTAGAAATCAAAACAAAACTTCAGAAAGCAGAAATAAACGAAAAACTTTTCAGAAAAGAAAATTAAACATTTCAAAAATCCCAACGACAATTAAAAAAGTAAAACAAATATTTAAAAATAATATTACATTTTAGAAATCAAAACCAAATCCTAGAAACCAAATCAAATAAAAGAAAACTTTTCAAAAAATAAAATGAAACATTTTAAAGATCACTACGAAACTTAAAACGAAACTTAAAAAAAAAAAAAAAAAGTCGGAGAACAAAATGACATTTGGGAAAATGAAAACCAAAAGCAAACCGGAAATGGTAGGTACTTCAGGAGATCGCCGATTGGATGATGGCGTTTACGTTTGGTTTTGTCTGACTGTCTTACTTTTTCTCATTGTTTTTTTAAATTTATATTCTCTTATATGGTAGCCCTAACACTGTAGAGTGTTGCAGGATAGTTTTACGTGAAGATATTTCAAAGTGTCCTAAGAAGGGCATTGTTTTTAGTGGGGGGGGGGCACAGTAATGGGAGAATCCCTCCCCAGCATACACTTTACAGTCGCAGCTTTTGGCTTAATGAGGTTGAAAGGGTCAACTTTACAAATTAATACTTTGAATGTCACACTGTTTAATCTGACACAAGGCCTTTAATCATCATTATCGTAATAATTCTAATGTGAGAAGGGTAAAGTGCTGATTTGGAATTGCTGAAATCGAAGTTAAAACTGGCAGAGACCTAAAATTGCCTGTCTGACCTCTTTATATGAGAGCAGGTCAACAAACAGCACAAAGCACGCACAACCTCTGGTATTTCAGAAGGTCAGATTGCCGTCTTCTTTTTGAAAAACAGGAAACAGGGATGAGGAATATTTCTTTGCTGGCATATTAAAAAAGGGTCTGAAAATGCTTTAAAAACTCTTTCTTCCAAACCCCCAGACAGTAAGGAAGAAAAGCTTTTGATGCAGCATGGGTGTAGGGCCCCTTCATTGAAATGGGATCAAATGTGTGAGCAGAGGGCTGTTTCAGGCCTATGCTAATGAGAGTGTGCTGCCAAAAGGCTGAACGATACAGAGGCTTAAATCTAGTGGGTAAACATTTGTTTCTGGGCCCTGAGAAAATACGTGCGCACATATTCAGTCCAACAAGGTTGCAGTTTTACACAAACGCTATTTGTGCTGCAGATATTTGGAGTAAAATAAACAAACCTGAAACTGCATCTTAAGCCCCTTGCTATCCTAGGCATGTTGACGCTGGGAGTGGGGTCATCTGGAACCCACAAGACAGTGTGCTGAACTTCAAAAAATACAAAAATAAATTCACTGGTGTCCCTGGCAGACATCAAATCCTTTTCACCTTTGTCATGGGAGCAAAAACATGTAAGACTGTAGACACCAGTAGGCCTGACACTGTCATGTATGAGCTCAACTGACATCCTTTCTTACAAAAGGTTTGCAGATGAAGCAGTCAGTATAATTGCCACTAAAGAGTACTTTCTGTCTTTAAATCACTCCCAGTGTATTTATGCTGCACTTTACCAGAACTTAAGCAAATAAAGTAATTCGCTGCGATCAAAACAAGTCAAAAACTAAACTAAGAACAGAAAAAAAAACCTGTTAAGTTTTAGTATAAACCAAGGAAAACATGCCAATAAAACAAGTTGAAGCATTTAAACTGTGATGCATTCAAACCTAAAAATGGACAGAATGTTTTTCTATAAATATGTCATGACCACTCAAGTTATGTTGAACTTCCAGATTTGATTATTTTAAATCTTTTCCAATGTAATCCATGTTTAATCTTGTTAGACTAAGTTGTTTTCTTTTTCTATCATGCAGAAGTTATTTTTTGTTAAAATACTTACCTTACAAATGTACAAAGGAAAATCCAGAGAGAGCCTAAAAATGTCGAATTCTGAGGACATTCATGCCTGGAAACAGAAAACTGCAGTAAACATTGTGTCACAAATCCTCATTGTGAGATTAATTTCATTCTTTTGTTTCTAGAAGACAGATAAGCATTTTTACGTCCGCTTACACAACTCTATTGTACTGAGTCCAACAAAACCAACCCAAAACAAGCCCTCTAATCAGATAAAGCTGCCATGTTAACACAGAAGAACTGACATCTGCAGCACCAGTCAGGAGTATTCCATGTTCCATGCAAGCATCTAAAAACAATAGTATTTACTATAATATTGTTCATACAAACGTGAATTATGAAATAAAAAAGCATTGTAGCAGCAGAATAACAGACAATGAGTTTAAAAATTCAACGAGGCCACCTTACAAAAAATACAAAAGTTCTTTCTGGTTTTTAAATGTCATAAACAAACAAAAAATAAAATAAAAATGAGTAAAAGATACATCGTAATAATGTAAACATCAAAAGTGACTACATAATATATCTTATTATGTCTACAGTGTCACAAGTAGCCAAATGTCAAGCATACTCATTCAGACGACAACGACCACAACCACGACAAAACAGCAAGGAAACCCATCTCCCCCCTTAAAAAGATCGAGACACTTTTTTCTTCCCCCATTTAAAGGATCAATAAACTTTCTTTTTCTTTCCCTCCTCTTAAGGGATCAAAACCTATTTTTTTCTTTTCTCCCTTAAAGGTTCAAAAGACAATCTTTTTTTCTGGGGCCTCCCTGGACAGTCCGTAACATAACCAACAAACCACGACAGACCCAGCAGGGCAAGTACATACGTGTGACGTCCCACTCCCCCCTTACCAAGAGGATATTTTGACAAGAAAATGACTTCTCTGGGCCAAGAGAAGCGCAACTACATGTCTGGTATCATGGAGCTCCATGGCCGACTATCTCGTTTGGAGCAGCCACGTCCTCTGCAAACAAGACTGGGGGCCAGAACCCTGCAAAGGCAGCACTCCAAGTTTGCCAGCCTTTCCTCGCCTCATGCCAGCTGCAGTTTGATTTCAACCTGGGTGAGTTCCCGAAAGTAAAGTTGCCTATGCAACATTTTTTCCCCCCCTTAAAGCGGGGGTGTCAAACTCATTCTTCTTAAGGGCCACATTGACAATCTTCATCATCAAAGGGCCAGTTGTTACTAAGACTGTAAATACTTTTGGACATAGCATTACAAATATGGATGTAAACATGTTATTGGTCTTTATAGTTACTGAATTGTTTTACATTTAAACCACACATGTACACATTGAGTATGCCTTTTTTTTCTTACTTTAATTATTGTAAATGTAAAAAAAATGTAAAATATTACATTAGGGGTTGTGAATTTCAAATTAAAGAGCACTGCTGTATCCTGGTTTTTGGGAAATGTCGTTTTGATTTTGGCCTTAGACTTCCTGAAAGACAGGCCACAGTCTTTGACGGTCAGACGGTCTTGTCCTCCTGCATCACCGTGTGGCATGACTGCAGAAAGCTCTGCAGACGTAAAAAACACAATCAACGAGAGAGAGGCAGAGAGCTATTGGTGACAAGTCAGGATGGACACGTCAAATGGATTGTAGAAGTAGAGAAGTACGGGGAGTTGAACGACCCCCAGCACCTGTTCTACAATGTTCTAAATAACCACAGCTGAGTGAAATATGTGTCTGGTGTGATTTGCAAGTGAAAGCGGAGACTGCGTGCACTCCGCTTCCGCATGCAGTGGGAACTTACCAAGTCGCCATCTGCTCTGTAAAGTTTCTTTACGTTTTATTTTTTGAATCTTTTTACAAAAGTACTCATCAATAATATATACTGCACATATATCAAATTAAGGGGTCAAAAGAACATATTTAAGGTACACCAACTTGTTGAAAATAGATGACAATGCCAACAACAATGAACGCACGATGCTTCTCTCTCTTTTTTTTTTAAACTTGTCCTGTCCAACAGCTGAGCAAACAGATATGAGCTGAGAGCCTCTTGTATTAGACAGATTTTACTCTTACAATCGGGGGTCGTAAATCATAGGGAACACAAAATGTATATTAGTATAAGCCCCTTTTGTAATTTAAACTAAACTTTATTTATATTAATTATTATTATTATTATGTTTTGTTTGTGTTCTTTTTGTTGGACCGGACGGAAAAAGAAAGGGGGGAAAAAGTAAAAAGGCGTATTGTAAAAGTTAGAGGATGACCACCGGAAAGGGAGAGTAGAGTTGTAAATCTACAGGCAACAAAATGCTGGAGCTTATACCCATTACAATCGTGAGTGTTGGTCTAAAATGGGCGGGGCCTGTCCACACACTCAGCTGTTACAAACATACCTGCTGGCTCCAAGAGTGTACACAAACTTGTCCACATCCAGTTCACACGCACACTTGTGCATACCAACCAACACATGTAAAGCATTACATTCTATCACGCACACTATTTGAAGATGCAAAGGTGAGCCGACGCCTGTGCTCAGGTGAATGTTATGTTAAGCTGAAGTGGATGATTAATTCATTCATTTTCCAAACTGCTTTTTTCCCTTTCAGGTCATGGGGTTGGCGGAGCCTAACCCGGCTACTCATGGGCGAAGGCAGGGGATACCCCTGGACTGGTCGCCAGTCTGTCGCAGGGGCTGAAGTGGATGATGGAATGTAAAAAAAAAAACAAAAAAAGGAGTGAGAACTCCCAGCTATCCCCACAGCAAGACCCCCGCCGAGGCAGCAGCGGGCTCGCCCCCGCACCTATACTGTGGAGCCAGTGGAGGAGATCCACCCGCCAGGCAGCCCGGCCAAGCCCCCAGACCAGGGCCGCCACATGGGCCCCCAACACCCAAGAGCAGTGAGGTACGGAAGCACAGAGTGCAAGCCCCATCCCAGCCAGAAGAGCAGCCCTCCCACTGCGCCAGGGGGCCCAGCGCGGGGCCCCACCCCCCAAGAGCCCCACCACCCCTGACAAGCCGTCCACCACCACCCAGGAGTTCTAAGCATCCCCCCAGCCCCGGGTACGAGCCGGGGCCCCACAAGAGAGACCCGCTCCAAAGCTCCAGGCGGCTGCGGAGATCCACAAGAGAGCATGGCGGGGGTCACCTGCCCCCACCTAGAGGTGGGATGACCAAGAGAAGTGGGGGTCCCCGAAGGTGTACGATGCTTCTCTTTTGTCGTCCAGATTGCGTCTGAGGTGCTCATGCATAAACCTAACGTCAGAAACAACCCAGCACACAACTGTGCACATCACTTTTGTTCCTTCCGTTCTGCATTCATTTAAGTCCAAAGTCAAATTTAAAATAAAATTGTGCTTTTCATATTTAATTAAAAAAATATGTTTTTTAATACTTGAGTTTAAGTTGGGCATCTTTAACCAACAGTCTTAATTTTGTGTTTACCACATTTCTTTTCTTTGACATCATGGCTAAAATAAGTACTTCTGCCGGCGCTCTGGTTGCTCAAATGCGGAAACAGTTCACTCTAGTGGTAGGAAGCAGTAAGGTCACGTGCTGTTGCGGGGAAAAGTGTGGTGCATTTTGGGTAATGTAGTATTATCACATAAAACAATTTTAATATAATAGAATACAATCCTTTATTATGGACTCAAGGTCAAAATAATGTAATTCTCATTAAGACATTGTATAAATAAAATAATACATAAAATGTCCTAAAAGAGCCTGGAGAGTGAGAACACCAACAAACAACGCACTAGCACTGCATCATCGTGGCCTTTTTAATAAAATCCTCAGGCATCATTATAAGCCACTTGTAACTTTTGCATGCTAGATGCCCTGTAGTCAATCCACAGGTGTGGTGTGTACAAAGCAGTGCAGTAAGATTTGTATAAAATACTTTTAACATGATCAAAACATGAATAAAACCTGCGTGCAAGTGTGTTTGCTTGAGCATATAAAAGAGAACATTGTCTGCAGATGTCTTCATCATCAGTCATATTATCATTAATAATATGACCAAGATATTTAATTTTATGACAGACAACAAGCTCAGTATTGCACAATTTAGAAGCAGGAAAATTCAATGTCACATGAGTCTTAGAACAAAAAAATAAGCAAAGCACTCTTGTATAAAACATTATTTTTAAGACCATAACTGGAACACACATTTAAAAGCTCTTGCAAACCGGAGATGCTGGGACTAAAAACCACAATCACTCGCATACATCAAATGATGTGCTTTAAAACTACCAGTCATACATCCAGTATTGAATGCCTTCAATTCGTTTGGCAGAACAGTGACATAGAGATTGAAGAGGCCTGGGGACAGTATGCCCCCTTGCCACAACCCATGATTTGAATTGGTCTTTTGCCTCAGTATGATAATCCGCAACATTTCGTCCTGGTTCAACATTTTGCTTCATATGTTTATGATTGTGGTAGTGCTTGCTGTCCTTAAGCAGAGAGTTCATAATTTCATTGTACGTGGCACAAAGTTCCTCCCCGTTCTTATTATTACTACAGTCAACATTACTGCATAAAATAGCAACCCTAGGATGATTTGTTACTCAGCGATCTATCAGTACAAGCATAACAGTGCAGGATTTCCTCTTCAGTAAAGGAAGACCAATCTAATTTATACATTTTTGGATGGATGATCCAGTGATCTAACCATGAGGTTGTGTGCAAGGCTTCACTTATGTAAGTGAAACTATCACTAGGTAAAAGCATTTTTCTGGAAAGCATGAAATTATTACTAAAAGAGAACTCAAACATGGTGGACAGTTCTTGTGGGAGTAAAGGCCAATCATGAAGTTTCCATCTTTGAGGGTTTCCTGTGGGCGTTCAGATCAGTTTGATAAAAAACAGCCAATTTCAGGAAATCCTCAAAGCATTTGGAAAATGTTTTCATACCCCTTTGATGACTGAATGATTCTGACTTTTGTGAGGATTTTGTCCTCCCTTCTCAGCTGACATTTCCAACAGGATGAGTTAGGAGAAACCTGACACTGATGGGAGTTGTGGATCGCTCCCTGTGGGAGTAGTTAAGTATAAGAAGAGCCAGTCCAGTAGGCTGTGCTCATTTAACATGTGCACAAAACCGCTGCACGTGTTTTATCAGTCGGTGATGACTTGGGACTGAAGCTGGCTCCTGTGGAGGAGGTGGCAGAGCAAAGAACTCTGACCATGTTCAGAGCCATCATGATGAATCCCTCACATCCCCTACGTGAGGCGTTCACCAACAGGAGTACATTCAGCAGTAGACTGCTGTCCCAGCGCTGCTCCATGGACAGACTGAAAAAAATCTTTCATTCCTCGTGCCATCAGGCAATGCAACTCTCTGGCCGAGCATCTGAGAAGCAATTGCTTTTAATTCATTTAATCCATAGATTTTTAATGCACTGAATTTTTTTTTTATTGTTTTCTTTCCTTTACTTCATACCTTGTGATTGCACTCAAATTAAAAACACATTATTTCTGCCAAAACAGAGAAATGTGGACACTAGTAACAATAGCAGGACTTCTTGATTTCCCTTCTTCTACACCACTACTATTACTACTTCTACTATTCCTATTACTACCACACTTTTTCAGATGCATTATGAAACACATAACATGAGGCATCTTCTTCAACTGAACTTCTGGGTGACCTCTCAGCCTGTTCTTCTAACCTCACCATTGCCCTCTAGTGAATGCTGCAGAAGTTGACCTCTGAGAGGAACCAGGCTGCCAAATTGCTTTGTTTTCAGGAGGTGTCACTTCAGGACATCACTCATAAGAACACTGATAGTGGTGGAGTTGTGAGGTGTTGTGAAAGTCCAGCAATCACACTGTTCAACAGTTCTTCTACACTAAAAATTTAAAGCAGAATGCTTTTTTTCTGTTGTGAGGTGGTAAAAGGTAGAGAAGAGCAGGAAATGACATTTTTGGGTAGTAAAACAAAAATTATACTCTTCTAAGAATCAAATTTTAAGCAAGACAAATAAACAACTTCTAGAGAAAAGATTATCCTAAAACATGTTAAAAAAAAAAAAGGAAACTCTGACTTTTCTGTCAATTTTTCATTTAAAATATTCTGTCAAAAGAAGTTATTTATTCATTTTAAACAAAAATCTTTCATTTTACAGATCAATATCACAAAATGTGAGATGAGTAACATTGTTTTTCATTGTTTTAAAATATTAAAATGTAAAACTCATTAACTGTATATGAGAACTGGATTGAGTGACTCCTCTCCCTGACATTCCAAACAGGACGTACTTGCTAACTCCAAGAAGCCAAAATCCCAAAGACTTCCGTTGAGAAATAAACAGCTGTTACTCAGTCATTATTTTTGTTAGAATAACCATTCTTGTTCTACCATCTTTTTTGACATGTTCTTTAGACATGTTTTTTTTCATGATACCTTTTCTTTATTGCAAGTCATTTAAGTCATAAAATGGCTATCAGATGCCTCAGTAAAAGGATGTGGTGCCTGCTGGCCTTACCTCAAACACTGAAAATGTTTGATTGACAGATTTTCCGAAGCACGCTTTCAGTAGAAGGGGTGTGGACCTGTGAACAATCTCACTCCTGATCGGCAACTGTTGTTGCCAGAGAAACGATGATTCAGACTTATTTGGACCAATCCCTGCTTACAGTCTGGCTTCAAATGGTGGCATTAAAATTGTAGAAAAATGGCAACGGATTCCAAAGCTTTGTTAGAAATTGGAAGATTACTTATTTTTTTAAAGAAGTTTAAGTATTTAAAATTGATAAATGAATATTATTTCCTTTAGAGTATCACAGGCATCAATAGAGCAGCCAACTGTTTCACATGTACAGGAATAAGCAAAGGTTTGATTCTCAACCACTGTTTTAATCAAGTTTTTCTGTATTTTCACACATTAATTGCTATGCTTAATTTTTTTTTTTTTGCTTTCAGCCTCAATTATCTAAGCATCCATCATTCTCTGGTTATGAAAGATAATTCTTTAATTTTCAGATTTAATTGTAGTTTATACCATGGTTCGGGTGAATACTCGATTCTGATTGGCTGCTGGGTGTAGATTAAAAAGTAATAATGGACAGTAATAATGCACACCTAAAAAAGAAGTTCCATGGCCCAAATGTTCTGTATCACTACGCAGGCTTCTTTAAAACAAACTTTTGCTTCATCTTCTGGACAAAAACAAGCGGTAAGTGGTGAACTTTCTCTCTGAACTGATACTTTATTTGGCCTGAGCAGTGTCTTTTTAAAATTCCGCTGCGTTTTCCTTCAACAATACAGCTAATTGCAATAATTTACAGGCCTTTACTGCAGCAATGGATTATTTTTTTGAATTAACTTTTACCACAACTTTTTTGAGGTAAATTGTGCACCTTAATTATGCTGGTTAATGTTATATACTTCAAGGATTCTTATCAACGGTTTTTGCCTTTTTAGCAGCTAAACAGCACAATAAATATAATCCAGTCACCAGATTCCACATAACTGGAGTCCATATATGAATGTTTTTGCTGCCACAAGTTGAGTGCAAGTCTTTTAGCAGCATTACTATAAATTAGGTCACTGTGAAATTGATTTCACTCATTTTAAGTCCGCCAGCCTTGATTCCAAATGAGTGGAATCTAATGTGTCAGAAAGTGATAATGAGATGGAAAGCTGCACGACAGCTGCAAACAGAGGAATAAGCCTGAGGTGAGATCAGTAATGGAGCCAAAATCCATATTCTTTGCTAGAGCTTTTCTAACTGCAAACATTAGGTTGACACACAAAATAGGAAGGAAACTCACTGACAGTTCACTCACTTCCATTACTTTGTCATGACTGCAAAAGATTATAGACTCTTCAGAAGAGTGCAGCTTCTCTCAGGCAAAAAACACCCAAGAATGAGAGTTTTGTTATTTTATTATTGTACTATATGCCAGACTCATCATAGCAATTTATTGAAATTCAACCATGTAACTGCAATTTTAGTTTTTAGTTGTACCTTAACACACTTGATAGGCCTATGCCATGTTTTTCTTAAGCCTTTTTATAGTAGATAATATTCATGATTATGACCATATTATCTTTGGCACACTAAAGAACTAATTATTTATGAAATATGAGTTATTTTTGTGGACTTTTTTCACATCTGCAGGTAAAACAACTCGATATCTGAGGCTCCGCCTTTTGTTCCTTGTGGGTGATGCTCAAATGTCAACATAGAGCCGGCCTCAGCAGCGTGCCTGCGAGTGTCCGCTCATGAAAACAAACAACACTGAATTTTTTTAAAGACGGATGTGTATGTTGTGGAGCCTTACACTTCTGACCCACAGACCGATCTGGAATTTCTATACCTGAGGCACAACGTGTGTGAAAATGTAGCATTAGCTCGTGAATCATATGCTTGTACTGCCGGGACCGGCAGACCTCGACTGCAGCGGCAAAGGAGAGCAATATACAGTGTATGCTGGTCGGCACGATAGGTTCAGTAAAGCATCAGTTCAGAAATAGTTCACTTCTTAGTGCTTGTGTTTGTACAGAAGATGAAGCAAAAAGTTTGTTTTAAAGAAGTCTGCGCAGTGATAAAGAACATTTGGGCTTTGTGTTCAGAACTTCTTTTTTAGCTTTGGATCAACACCCAGCAGCCAATCAGATTTGAGTATTCACTCAGACCATTTAAAGTGCAGTGTTTGCTTCACAACATTTTTTTTTCTTATTGTCTGAATATCAGCAGGTTTGTTTTCTTGCAGTAATACTGCAGACATTAAAGTCTTTAGAGTTCTGCTTATCTTACTGTTGATGTATTTTGTGAACACAAATTACATTTCTGGGATATCTGAGTTAACACTTTACAAATTAGATAATAAAAGATAATAAAAATGAAAGAAAAATTTTCTCTCTTTTTTGTTATTTGGTTCAAAAGATGCATATTGTTGTATGAAATTTACCTAGTAAAACATTGTGATTAATCATGAGTAATCACAATCCAAAAGTATGATTAATCTGTTTTTTTTAATTGATTCACAGCACTAATTTAAATAAATAAAAAAACAACAGATTTAGACAAGTTTATATCTACAAAATCTGAGAACCACAGTGCACGCCGGACAATGGCGCACCTCATTTATTACTGTGTATACACACAGTAATATAGTAATAAAATGAATTTAAAAAGTATGAACAAGAACTTGAATGGAAGGACAATCCACTGGAGGAGACTCAAACAAGGTTTAATTTTGACATTTGCCTTTGGAAGCTCAGAGTGAAATGAGAGATGTCATTTTCTTTTTTGTTTCGAATGCAGAAACTATGTCCAGCAGAGGGCAATGATAGATCAACAAGTTTTTATTCAATGGCCTCACAACACAATAACACTCATAATCATGTTTGTAGCACACAAATAACAGCACCCTAAATATAATCTACCAATTACAAGTGAAGGACTTTGTGAAGGTGAATTTCTTTAGGTTTAGGTTTAGTGTCCATCAACAGAGTAGGTCAAAATAGCATATCCAAAAAGAGTTTAATTCTCTGGAAAAAAAAAAAAACCCAAAATGTTAAAAATTGAGGATTTTCTTGTTGACAAAGCTAAAATGATTTTAAAAAAGCCACTGTAATTTATTGATATTATATAAACTGTTATAGTACTTCTTATTATTTTAAATCTTAACATTACTTAAAGCAGAAGTCAGACTAAACTGTTGACCTGTGACCTTTTTTTATTGCCTTTATTACATGTTTTTTTATCTGTGAATTTTTTTTTACCTTCATTAAGTTAAAGAACTTTCAAAGTTAACCATCTCTGTTATAACATTTTTTGTCATGTGTGATGTAATAGACACTCTAGATTAAAGCGTCAAAGTTTTGATCTCTGACCTTCTATTGTGAAAAGACAGTTAATCTTTAATCCAACTTCCTCTCTCTGTTGTTCTTTTTACTCCAGGTTATAAAATGGATGTTTTTGCACTTTCTTGCTCTACATGTTTAGGTTGTTTTGATGTAGTCCTTCACTTTCATCAGTTGTCTGTGTTTAAACCTTTTTCACACCTATCAACCTTGTAAGGACCAGAACATCTGCATCAAAATGTTAATCCAGTTTGTGCACCTGAAGCATTTTGAAGCACAACAAAGCACATTCTATTCCTTCACGCTTAGCAGGTTGCAGCTGTAAGACACTCATTATTATGTGCAAAAACAAATTCACCATGCATAGTGAAACACGAGTCCCTGTTCCTACAATAAACTGCAGTATGTTCCCAACTAGGCTGTAGCACAAACTGTTTTATCGATTTCCAGTCCTGTTACTTTCTATTATGCCTGCAATGGAGGAGAAACCTTTCCAGGTTTATTAGACTTTATTAGACTCTTGTGTGTAAAACTTTGCAATAAATTTGAATTTCGATTTGAAATTTGAATACAGCTTTGGCTTCAAGTTATTTCATGTGGTTTTCCTCTTTCCTTTTTGACCTTCATGTTGCCGTGCCTTAAAAAAATGACAGGGTAAACCCTGGACAGGTTGCCAGTCTATCACAGGGCCACAGTCAGACTCTTTTATATATATATATATATATATATATATATATATATATACATACACACACTCGCATTCACACTCGAATGCAACCAGTAGCAGACAAATAGATCCATTAACATCCCAGTTTTCCTTGTCAGAACTGGAATCTGTCTCAAAACTGAATGGCCAGATAGTTCAATTATGAGTGGGACCGTTGGTGCGGAGAAACTCCTGCCGTCCACTCCCTGTTGCTGACAGCTCAGAGAAGGGAACTTCTGCCCCTAATGACATATTTTTTATCACAAAAATGTTCTTTGTCAAACTGCATTTTTTTTTTGCTCCTGATTAACGACTTGAATAAAGAAATACTCTGAAGTGCTATTTTAAGCTTAATTGTCTTTAAATTGTCTTTAAAAAATGCCACAAGAACATGTTTAAAAGCCACAAATCCTAATCTTCTTCAGAGTGGGTCTTTAACCTTGCACTTTGTTTTTGGTGCTTTTAGATGGAGCTGAAAGCGTAAGAGGGAACTTAAGGCTGCAGCATCCATTCATCCATTTTCCAATCCGCTTTATCCCTTTCGGGGTCACGGGGTCGCCGGAGCCTAACCCGGCTACTCATGGGCAAAGGCAGGGTACATCCCTGGACTGGCCGCCAGTCTGTCGCAGGGGCCACAATCACACACCCATGCACACTCACACCTACGGACAATGTAGAGTGACCAATTAACCTATGAAGCATGTTTTTGGACGGTGGGAGGAAGCCGGAGTACCCGGAGAAAACCCACGCATGCACGGGGAGAACATGCAAACTCCACACAGAAAGGTCCCCCAGCCAGGACTTGAACCGGGAACCTTCTTGCTGTGAGGCAGGAGCGCTAACCACTGCGCCACCGTGCAGCCCACGCTGCAGCATCTCAGAAAGGTAAACAGGTGCAGAGCCATGCAAGGATTTAAAAACAAATAAGAGAATCTTAAAATGAATTCTAAAGTGAATTGGCAGCCACTGTGAGGAAGCTAAAATAGAATACTTGTAATTATATGTCTGTGTTCTAAGCTTTCATAATTTTCATCATTTTAAGTTTGACTTGATCTAACCTTGATGTTGTACATCTGACTAAATATAAACCTGAAATAATTATCATTGGATTTTTTTTTGGGGGGGGGCTTGAATTTTCCTTCGTATTAACAAAATACAGCATAACATAGCATCATTTCATGGGAATTCATTTGGATTGCCTAGGGATGTGGCATCAGCAGCAGAGGAGCACTTTCCCCAAGGTTGTCACCTGGTCTCATATAGTGCACTTGCAGAAAACTCAAATACATTCGGCCAAAAGCCAGGTCTAATCAGCTGATGTGTGTCTGGCTCTGTCATCTCCTGGAAGAGCCAAGGATTTCTGCTGCATATCAAGCTGTCACTGAAGTGAAGTGTAGTTTTTTTTTTTCCTTCAGAACCCCAAACACAGTTTCTGAAGAAGTGTGGAAGACCTTGAAGATGACAAAGGTGAAATCAAATTATCAGCAACGTTTCAGATCATTGGGCCAAATCTCTTCGGGGAATTGTGGAAAACATTCTTTGGATGATTATTTGTCAGATGTGATGATTACATAAATGGCTTCTTTCTTTCCAGGGTGGAACCACATGAACATAATTATTTGTGGTCAAAAGCTAATTGCACTCCTGTGATCTCATTTTAAAGAGAAATAATTAGATTAATCACAACTGGTGTAATTAGTGACATCAGACAATCATCTGCTAATGAACTGAGGAGTATTTTTTTTAAGTTTTTCAAAATCCTGAACACAATAAATCAAGAGCATCACAAAAGCAGAGCTGCAGCTGCAGATTTGTAAAATAGAAAGGTTAGTGAGCTGTCAAAAAGCCACTCAGTGAGCATCCCCCAGAGGAGAGGAATAAATACACATTCAAAATTTGACACGTAACTCAACTGGGATAAAGGTTAAGCAAAAATAAATCTAATAAAAGCAGATATTTTTTTTCTCTCCAGACCAGTTTAAATGGAGAAAAGGACTTCATATTACTCTGGATCATTCAAAACATGTTGGATAAAATCAAATGTAAGATGAATACTTCTTTATGCTGTATCTCATGTCCTCTAATTAACTGACAAAAGATAAAGCTCACAACAAATGGACACCAACAAACATCACATGCACTTATGATTGCTGTCATTAAAGTTTATTTTGGGTCAGACTCTATTCCTATTGTAGATAAAGATCCATGGACTTCCAGCTGGAGAGTTGTTGGTTCAAATCTCAGTGCTGACAGCATTTGTCAGGAGTCAGGGTTTTATCTCCCCCTCTGGTCAGCTGCCATCTCCAGCTTTCGAACACACTTCATCTCCAAGGCGCTCCAGAACGCAGTTCACGGATGCCGCTCACCTGACTCTCTACAGTCTGAGACTTCAGCAGCGCAGAGCCTCACTCAGTGCGAAGTTTTGTTTGTGCCGCTCTGCCTGCATATACTGAGCGTTAAATCCTGACCGGTCTTCTTGTGTTCCTGATCCTACTCTGTCTGCCGCCTGCCCTGGACCCACGCCTGGACTGCTCTCTGATTTTAACTGATTTTAACTTTCCTGTTTAGTTGGGATCATTTTGGGGTTGAAGAGCAAGACATGATTAGAGAAAACACGTTTTGTGATGTAACAGTTGGTGCTTTTTAAGGGTTGGTTTTCTTCTCTTTATGTCATGTTTCGTGTACAGTAATGATGTTTCCTGTTTCCCAGCAGTCACACCAGGTTCTACTTTGATCATCATCTACAGTTTCTGCTCCTCTTTTACCTTTCAGCTGCTCCCTTTTGGGACCATCTCAGGGAATCATCTGAAAGTTCTGTTTGTGATTTGGATGACGGATTTGGCTTTGGGTTAGATGCTCTTCTAGGGCTGTGGATTGTTTTTTAGGTCAGGATCCAATTTGATTCTCAAATCAAGATCAATGATTCCAACCACAATTCTTAAAAAATGGAATGGTCACAATCAAAAAATGTTCTGTGAACTTCCTGGTTAGCAGTGAACAGAGACATCACTGTTGTTTTGGATCGTTTGACAACAAATCCTGAAAATGTTCTCCACATTTTCTCCATCATCAAAGTTCTGCTGACTGCAGTTCCAGTCCTTTCATCTAAACTGACAACAGTGTTTCAAACAGAAAACAGGCTTTAAAAACAGACTTTCATCTTTAGTGGAAAAACCCCAAAACTCCCCAAACTTTAGATGAACATTTTAAAGACTCGTTGACAGTTGTATGACATCACATAATTGATTATGAGATTTTCCTAATTTTATAAACATTATATTTTTTTATTTAAATTGTTGACTATATTTAAAATAAAATAGATTTTTCAGAACTAATTTCAGTTAACTGAATTCCCGTTTCATTTTTTTCATTTACAAAAAATACTTTACTTTGAAATGAGAATCTTCACCGATTTATTAACTTTAGGCTATTTGTTTAGTTTATGTACTTAAAATCCATTGTTATTCAGCATTTTAGAGCAATAATTAGATTGCCTGAATCAGATTTTTGCTACACTATACTATATTTATATAGGCAATTTCAGGCGTCGCAAATATTAAAACTCCAATATTTGAGTATTTGGATACTTGTTACAGCCCTACAAAACCCTCTGCATTTAACCAGACTTGGGACAGGCACATGAAAGCGCTGCATTGTGCCCCCTTGTGGTGAAAGCTATGAGGTGAGATAGCAGTCAAAAAGAAACGTATTCATAAAGAAAAAGTTGTACACAAATTTGTATTTTGTGCGCAACTTTGCAGAAAAAATAAATTCAACCTTTAGTTTTACGTTATGAATACAATTTGTCTTTTTTTGAATACAATTCTTGCTTGTCTTGAACACGAATTTCTCCTGTTAAGGCACTGTCAAAAATACGCGACGGGGTCAAAGGCATAATCATCGAGTCCCGGAACGTCAATTCAACGGAATGAGCATGATAGAATTATACTTTTTAGAAAGTTATTGATCCCGAGGCGGGAAAATTATCTTTATACCGTTGCTCTGCTGGAAAAAAAAGATACTAATAGCCAAGTCCTGATGCCATTTTTTTTTTAGCCTGGCAACATCAGCGAAGCATAAAAACAATGAAATGGATCCAGAAGTGGTAGAAAAAAATAGTTAATATTAATAATAATAAAATAATAATTAAAAAGTTAATAAGAGAATGATTAAAGAAAATAAAATCGCCTGAGCAGGCGGCAGAGGGATCCCTGTCTCTCCGCTGGTGCCGTTCTGCCTGCCGTGCCGGTGTTGTGCCTAGATATGTTTTCCCTACCAGAATTTGTTTCTTCAGTCTCAGACATCATTCTAGCAGGGGGAACGTCCCTTGGCACAAAACCGTTATTAGAGTGTGGGATCCCACTCTAGCAGTAAGGCAGGACAGAGGGGTTAGTTTTATTCAAGACAAAGAAAAGTCGTATTCAAAACAAAGACAAATCGTTATCAAAACAGACATGTCAAACATAAAACTAAAGGTTGTATTCATATTCATAAGTTGTGCACAAAATATACATTTGTGCACAACTTTGTTTTTTTGAAAACAACTTTTTCTTTATGAATATGTTTCTTTTTGACAACTATCTTACCTCATATAAAGCTCAGTTGTTTCTGTTTTAGTTATCATTTCATCATAGTTTGTGTTTGTCTCTGATCCTTGTGTCTCCATTGTTTTTTCACATTTGCATTATCATTTTTTTCTTTTAAAAGTTATTGTTTTCCAGCCTTGGTCTTCTGCTTCTCCAGCAGTCCCCTGTATTTAAATCCTGCCAATCCAACGCTTTGACTCAAAAGTTCTTATATCTTTAGTGCTGAAATCAAGAAACAGTTACTTCCTAAGGGAGGTCAACAAATGTATGTTCGCCAAACAGTCTCTGTTGTTGTCTGTACCTTACAATAAAAGTTTAAAGTGTTTATAAGCTAGTTAAACTTTTAGAGAACTAGACCATTAAGGTTGAGGCAAAAATAAAGCAGAATTAGACCATTTTTGCCACCTTAAAGCACCCTCAAAATATTAGGACTGAAGGCGGCCAGTGTTAACTAGGACACCAGTTTCTGCTGATCTGTCATGCAGCTGTGAAGCTTGTTGGACTGGTGTTAAAACACACTGAATAAATTATTTAAAGCAAATGCATGCATCTAATTACTTCACATATTTATTTAATCTGGAGCGACAATGGAATGAGAGCACTCTGCTTTATGAAGTCAGACGGGCAAACACACAAAGGACCAAAGCCCTTCAGCTCGTCTCTCTGAATGGAGCTTCTCATTTATTGACTTATTCAATTCTTGGTAAATAGATGATGCCAAACCTTCTATTGAAAAAAAATGCTCTAGGTAAGACTCAGACATTGCTAATTGGAATAACAACAGCTGTGAATTTTCTAACCATTTAAAAGAAATAACAGTATGTGGAAAGGACGATCATTTTTACACTATACCCTCAGTGAATCAAGTGTTGGTAATATCAATCAATCAATCAATTAATCTTAATTATGTGCCACTTTTCATATAAAGCATACTACGAAGTGCTTTACACAAAAGAAAATAATAATAATCAAATAAATGAATAATATATAAAAATAAAAACAAAAATTACCATAGAGGCCCCTCCCCCAGATTCACGCACAACCCCCCACCCCTTTCACACCTCCCACCTAACCCTAACTGATGGAGATAGACAATATAAAACCGGCTGAGCACGAGGTAAAGTTTAATGTTCGAAACACTAATAGTTGGGACCTTCCCCTCCATTAATAGCTGCATAGCCAACCAAATGCATATGAAAATTAAAAATGAAAAAAATAAGATCAAATTGAATGTTAGGACTTTTTTTTTTTTTTTAACTTGTCCTGTCCAACAGCTGAGCAAACAGATATGAGCTGAGAACCTCTTGTATTAGACAGATTTTACTCTTACAATCAGGGGTTATAAATCATAGCGAACACAAAATGTATGTTGGTATAAGCCCCTTTTGTAATTTAAACCAAACTTTATTAATATATATATATTTTTTATTTGTGTCTTTTTTGTTGGACCGGACGGAAAAGGAAAGGGGAAAAAGGAGAGAGTTGGGGGGTGGAGGGGGGGAAAGAGAGATGGTGCATTATAGCAGTTAGAGAATGGCTACAGGGAAGGGAAGGTAGA
>BSAI01000012.1:45361389-45439833 GCA_036245035.1 Adrianichthys oophorus | reverse complement strand
GGAGGGAAGGTCGGGGACAGCTACCAAACTGACCCCCGATGATGAAACAACCGTCCCCCCGCCCCCCCCAGCATTGGGCCCAAGTCTCCCCAGGGCAGAGGCCCCACCGCCCGAAAGCCAACCCCCCAGGCCCCCCCCACCCACCCCACACAAAGAGAGAGGAGCCCAGAGGGGGCCAGCCCCCAGGGCAAGACCGCTCGAGACCCGGCGGTGAGGTGCTTCCTCCTCAGCGGGAAAAGGATCTTCCTGCGCCGGAGGATCTCCGCCGGGAACTGGTCGTTGACACTGAAGTGTGTTCCCTTCAGCTCCCGGCCGCGGCTCCTCACCAGCTCCTTCTGTTTGTAATGCTCGAACTTAGCCACTATGGGTCTCGGACGCTGGTTATCAGACCTCCTTCCTCCGAGTCGGTGCACTCTATGGAAGGAGATCTTCTGGACCTCCTCCTTGGGGAGCTTCAACTGGACCTCCATGAAGGACTTCACCGTGGCCTCCGGGTCTTCTCCCGCCTCCTCTGGAATCCCAGAGATGACCAGGTTGTCCCTCATGCTCCTCGCCTGAAGATCCAGGAGGGTTTCCTTGATGGAGCGGTTCTCCTCAGAGAGACGAGCGGTGTCGCTGCTCAGAGTCTGGACGGTCTCTCTGAGGGCCTGGTTCTCCTGCAGCTCCTGCACCTGCTGCTGGCTGAACTCCAGGGACTCTCGCAGGCCTTGGAGCTCTTTATGGAGAATCTCCAGCAGGTTCAGGCGGCAATCAAGGCTGGAGAGCTTTTTATCTATGGACTCCAGGATTTCACTGATGCCGCTGCCTGGAGAAGAAGCGGCCCCGGGAGAGTCTTCAGGACGGCCGCGTTTGGAGGAAGGAGTGGTGGTGTTTGTCTTCCCCATGACGAAGGTATTATAACACTCGTCTATGAAGCTCTCCAGGTCCTCCAGGCTGTCAAGAACTTAATAATCTTTTTAGAGGTTTAGTGAATATTGTTGTAATTATGACTTATATGGCGGAAAAAGAAAAGCAGACGGAAATGTTTGTTCAACCGCTTTTCGCGCCGCCAAGTTTACTCACCACACACGTCTCGTCGACTCTCGCGATACTCACAGCATCTCACCCCTTGCCATCCCCCTGAATGTTAGGACTTTTGTAAATGTTCTTGGATTTATGCGAAATGTTTCATCTCTTGAGCACTTACAGAAACAGACTGAACACGTTTTTTTTTTTTTTTTTTTAGAATTTGACTTTGTAGAAGTTTTACAACTCAATACATCACATCAACTTTAGAAAGAATAAAAAGAAAACTGGAAAATCAGAAAGTTAATGTTTGGAGACAGAAATGCTGTGCCTAACCCTTCAAACTGTGCACGGATGAACTATTGTTTGTTTGATATTGTAAAATGGTTTGTGTATTTGCCTTGAGGTTAGTTTTAGGTTTTAGACTCACTCTAATGAAAATTGTGTTTTTAACATGCTATTGTGGCATTTTTTGGATGATGGAGGACATATATTAAGAAAACTAAATGGTAGTTGGTGTATACTTGTAAAGTGCTTTTTGACCTTCCTTGAAATCTCAAAGCACTCTTACAGTTACAGTCACAGTCCCATTCACACACACACACACACTGATGGTGGCTCTGCTGCCGAACACTGGTGCCAACTTTCCATCAGAGGCAATGTGGGGTTCAATGTCTTGCTCAAAGACACTTCGACACATGGGTGGGAAAGGCTGGAATTGAACTTGCAATCTTTCAATCAGGGGTCGACTGCCCCACCGCTCCACCACGGCCGCTCAGAATTACTTAAGTAAATTAAGCTCAAAATTGCATTTCTGAGTATTTCTTTATTCAAATCATAATGAATCAGGAGCGAATGAAAAAATGAATTTTTGACAGAGTGTATTTGTGACGTAGAAAATATGCTGGGTGGTCCATCAGCCCCATGCTCCGCTCCATTCTGATGCATCCTCTTGCAGATAAATAGATCCATGTACGTCTTGGTTTTCCTCGTCCGAGCTGGAATCTGGCTCAAAACTGTATAGCTGGATAACTTTGATATTACTCACTGTTTTAGTTTCACCGCTAATGTTAGATTGGGGTTTTGAGGGGCTGTAAGCCAGAGAGGAAGCCTGTTAACAGATAAGTGACAGGAAGAGGGGGTGGGGTTACTCTGTGCCAACAGAATATCTGGAATGTTTTTTACAGAAGAATGTTGTCAAGATCTTGAAATATGAATTGCTGAATGGTCAGACTCTGCTCTGCCTTTTGTGAGGTCTGAGTGGTTTTGTTTTGGTTTACAGAGCCATGTTGCAGCAGATGGACAGCATCAGGGTTATTGAATTATCAGAAGGAACAATGTCTCATCGCTTTAAACAAAACACAAGAGAAAAAAAAACGGGGAGACAACATTCCTCCCACATTTATTTGTTGGCTTTAGCCGATTATGTTTGCACAAAATCTACGTAACAATTACACATGCAGGCGAGAACCCAGAAGCAGGGAAGAACCACGAGCAAAGATTATAATGATGTCCCAAGAATGTATAACCAAACACATTATTTACAGACGCACCAGCTCAGAGAGCTAGGCATGACACAAGATGAGCCGACACTGAATAGGGAGAGCTCTTTAAATGCAATGTGGCTAATTAGCAAAGTACAGGCAGCTGTGACAGCTCCACAGGAGAATGGGCGGAGTCACAGCCAGCCTGCACAGAAACCCAAGAAAAATGAGAACAAAAGAAAGAAAACAAGCAGATCGTGGCTGATGTTCTAACACACATGCAGTCCACACCCTGATGTCTATGACAGTGGGAGTTATTCTTCAGGACAAACACTTTCACCTTCAAGACAGTTCGATGTAAACAGGAAGGATGAGGCAACTTTAGGTTTTTTGGCTGAAACACGTCACTGGAGGTGAACACATCTGAGATATGATTCAAAAAATGAAAAATGTATGAAGATACTGCTTAGAAAATATTTGTTTTCTCTGTGGACTCTTTCTAATATCACACATTTTGGAAATATTTTTAAACAGAAATGCAGACATGTGTCTGTCATGTACATGAATGAAACCTGTATTTCAGGGGCCTCGTTACAAAATGTGGGCATGATTTAGTCCAGGCTAAGTTGACAAAGTCAAATGAGTAAGGAGTTATTTAGGCAATGTATGTCAATGTGTCAAAATAAAAAATGTTTAATCATATTTCCTTGAAAAAGTCTGTCAGAAATTTCTATTATTAAGAAAATGCAAGAAAGGCATCAGAAAACAACACAACTTTAGAAATGACAATGAAAAATTGTTGTTGTTCACCTTTTGGCTGAACCTGTCAGGGATCGCCACAGTAAATAAGCTTTCACTGCTACACACTGGTGCTTTGGCAGAGTTTTTATGCCAGATGCCCTTCCTGATGCAACCCTGTATTTTTAGGGCACAAGGAGACCCAAAGTTTTCCTGCACACCAGTCCTACACCCAGCCAACCGAGCCATCCAGCCACTTAGAAATTGTTTTTTAGAAATTGCTTTTAAGCAATTTGTGAAGAAACAGAATTAATTTACACGCATATATATATATATAGTTGCTAAAGATTATAAAAGGCACGTTAGAATGAAATGTAAAGAATGTGAAATATTTATGCAATTTCTGTTTTGTGAATAACTGTTGTCCTCTTGATGTCATTCAGGCCCTTTGATGGACTGGCAACCTGTCTGGGGCTTTGCCCCCCCCCCCACGGCGGTCATCTGGTTTGCATGAAAGCAGCCTTCAGAATGTATCATGCTTCAAATTACATGAAGAGTAAGACGCAACGTTTTCTGTGCCTTTAGGCTTTGATTATAGTGTTGAGAATATGCATTGATGATATGAACCTTCTGGCAATTACTCAAAGTAGCTCACAAAATTAGTGTAACAGTAAGATGTGTTGTGTGTGTCTCCCTGAGGTTAGTCCATGTGATTCATCTCTACTTATTCCAATTCAGAGAAAGAATCTGATTGGCATGTTTTATCTTCAAGGCACAAAACTGATTAGAAAAGTCACTTGTGACTTTCTTATACCACAATAATAGTTTAAGCATATAAAGTTTTAATTGAATTCCACACTCAAGGTTTACCTCTGCATACCAAATATGATATTGAGAACTGAAGGACAATGAATCGTTGGAGTCGATTAAACTGTGCTGTTTGGAGACAAACATCGTCTCAGTTCAAGTCTGCTTCTTAGAGCGGCATTTCAGATTTGATAAAAAAAAGAAATCACAATTCAAAGTGGAATTTGACAGTGTCTTGCTCTTTATGGAAGCAATAAAGGTAAAAAAAGCTTGTTTACAAGAGTGATTTCTCTGTGGCATACGTGCTAAAAATAATGTTTTTGATTTATGCAGAATAATGAGAGTGCTTGTCGTGCCTAATTGACCCTGTTTACCAATATGCTTAGCTATCGATGAAGACAAAAAAGTGCCATAATTATCCACCAAAATTTGACTTTGTCTTTGTCTAACAAACCTTTAAACAAACTCAACAAAGGGAAACTCGTTTACTAAAATGGAGATCCCCGAGGCGCAGATTATTCGAAAGAAAGGCGAAAAAAAGACCAGGATTTCCTGTCCATAAAGATTTACAGGGGTCGTAAAGCGGCAAACAAAAACATCAGTGTAAACATTTAGCATAAAGCACACCCCTGCTGCGTCAGATTTCCTTCGTTTGTCTTAAAAAATGACTCCAGCTGCATTTTTTGCTTGTTTCCCCAGAAGTTGCACATCTCCTGGAGTGAGTGTCAGTTTGACTTTCTTCCTGTTTGTTTCTTCTTTTCCTCCTCCGCTGTCACTTGTCTACTACCAGGAAGTCACTGATAAGATAAGTGAGTGATAGAAGGAGATGCGGTAAACAGAACTGGGACGGATGTTTGCCAACATCTTTATAAAAGTCCATGTTTATTATCACTGATGTTTGCATCTTCAATGACATAAAACAAGGGATTGGAGTTGCCATCTGAGATGGCTTTGAGCTAAAGTTGGAAACAAAAACATTCAGACACTACAAAGACAGGGAATACATACTATTTTTGACATCTGCTTTTATGATCTCTTAGAAAAGCCATAAAATATTTTTGTTATTGGTATCTCCACAAATTGTGAGATGATTCTTATTTATTTAAGTGTTTGTTTATTTAGTTAGTTATTTGTTTTGTTTGTTACTAATTTTTGTTGTCACGGGTTTCACTGCATTAATGCAAAAAAAATATTAATGCAGTGAAAATAAAAGAAATAAAAATCATTGTTGACAGTTTATATTGAAGAGAATAGGGATTATTGACTGTACATGAAAACTGGACTGAGCCATCTCGGGTTTCAAACAGGAACTACCTGCTGGCTCCAAGATGTAAAATAGACTTCTAATGAGAAAATAACAGCTATTACACAGTCATTCTATTTGTCAGAATAACCTTTCTTGCTCTGATACCTTTTTTTTAAAAAAAAACATGTTCTTGATAATTTTTTCATTCTTTTTTTTCTGTTATTCAAGTTATAAACTGACCAATTAGATGCCTCAATAAATACAGGTGGTCTCACGTCTAATGTTCAAAACAACTGATTGATAGACTTTGGCTGTCATTTGCCTCATACAAGTTTCACATTGATTAATAAAATAATTATATTTCAAGTAAACTTCTGTACCTCCGAGCACACTCCTTTGTTGTAGAAACACATGAAAAATTTGTTTCTCCTCTCCCCACAAGCGGGATGTGTATCACTCTTCGAGCGGAGGGATAGCCAGCCCCATGTCCATACAGCTCCCCCTTAAAAAAAAAAAAGCGGACACTACCACAGCTTCAAACGTCCCTGTGATTGTAGCAATAGGGAGGAGCCAGAGGGTTAGGGAAGCTATTCAGATTCAGCCTTTGTGTAGCTCACGTTCAAGTGGTATGTGTGTAGATTTCCAACAAGCTCACTCCTGATTGGCAAGGGTGGTTGGTTGCCATAGAAACGTTGATTCAGACTGACTCGCCCCAATCACTGCTTACTGGCAATTTCTGGTTCCAACATGGCTGAGTCCAGATTGTACATAAATGGCGACTGAACTGACTTCCTTTGGTTGGATTCAGAAGTAAACCATTTTCTATGGGTGATGTCACAATCACTCACTCCAGTTCTCAGATTCCGTCAATGGTAGCAACTTGCCCAGCGGATCTGTGACAAACTCTTGTAACCCACTTGTTTTCATGCGTGGTTCTTTTAAATCATTCTACCTCGCCCCATACGTAGTTATCACGAGAACGGTGTTAAGTCTCATACAAATCATTCCTGACTACCGGGTCTGAACCACTGCGGCACAGCTCTGAAGGACGTGCATGTGTGGGAGCTCAGCGGCGAGACATTCTCGTTGCTACAGTATATTTTCACTGACCACCTGTCATGGTTTAATAATGAGCCCACCAGGTTCACTGTGAATCAAACTGGGATGGTGAGCTACAAGGAACCCAGAGCTTCAAGAAGACATTACAGCCAAAACTGCCATTGTTGCGGTAGGACTAACCCCACCAAACACCAAACAAAACATATCACACAAACTTGGAGCTCATAAAAACTCCTCACTCTTTTTTTGGATGAATTCACTATCAAAAAGAAAACAAAACAAAATACTTTTTTATACCTGGAAAGAGTTACATTTGTGTATACAGTATGTACATATCATCTGCTCTGATATGTTTCTGCTGTAAATATATTTTCACTCCAAATGCATTTTTTTATGTATTGTGATTCATAAACATCTCCTCCATGTGATGCACCCTCCGAGCCCAATTTGGTTGCATGCAGTACCTCAAAGGTGCTACACTCTCACTTATGTTTTCGAAAGGGCTTCAATGCGGAAGTTATTTTCTAAAGGAAAACACATGCTTTTGCTGAGGAATAAATAAAAAAAAAAAGAATCAAAGACTTCACGCAACACAAAGCTTATTATATTTTGGATTTTAGTACAATTACTATTAAGATGAAGTCACAGTCCTATTAATAACTGATGAATTTGAATTGTTTTTTAAAGTGAAAATAAACAACAAAAATAGCACACAACTTGACCTGATCAAATTATTTTCTGATTCATCCTGAATGCTCTCCTATATTGTTGCGAAAAATAATCAAATAATGCAATGCAGGAAGAAATGCAGGGTGGGAGGTCTTTATTTAAGGTTTATTTACGACAGCTTTGATCCATTTGTTTTTGAAAGCAATTTTTTCTTTTCCTGCGATTGCTTCATCACAGATCAATATGTCATGTCCAAGTGTAGAGCAGTTGGCTTTTGGCCTCATCAATCACATGCAGCATGTGGTTTTGTGTGTTTTGTGAAGCAGCCGCCATTGGAGCCACTTTACCTTGCTTGGTAATTGGATAGAATTCAGTTGCTAAGAAAAATAATTTTCTCTTATTTAGCTCTTTGGCATTTCTAAGCCTTCTGCAACCTTCAGACATCGAAAGTGCAAATTTGTCATTTCACATAAGTTTATGCTGGTCGGGACCTTTCAAAGCTGTCAGTGCTTGCATTTTTCATCATATGACACCATGTTGTTTGAACAAATACAATTTGCAATTTTGCACATCCCTCCAGTTTAGCTTTTTTATGCATGACTTGGACCAGTACTGAGTGGCTAATGGAGGAAGTTGTGCAAAATAGAAAAATGACACTGGTAAAAATGAAAAAAAAAAAAAAAGGATCATGTGGACCATTTACTTCAATCTATTTTAAATTATTCATACATTTTTTGTTTGTTTGTTTTTTTTTTATTGTGACCAAAGCCCATGTTCATTACTTGTTGTACTACACATCCTTTTTGGCTCCTGTGTTTTCTAGTAATTTTTAGAGTTATTGAATGTGAAAAGTCACTGCTGTGTGAGGCGCAGAAACACAATTAATCGTGGCAGAAACCCTCATTTACAGATGGATCTCAGCGACTCCAAAGCAACCGTCACAAATTCCACAGGCAGGGGGATTAAAGGCTGGTGTTGGAGGACATGCATTGGTGAAACAGTGGCGTTGAAAAGAAGCTTTGACAAAGGAAAGGACATGGCACTGAGGGTTACATTTATTGCAAATTAGCTTGGAAATTTGTATGGAGCAGATTAATTCAGAGACAAACATGGGAATAAAAAAAGTCTTAGAGCCCAAAGCCTGATAAAATTCCAATTAACACTATTGAACATGGTTTTTGTATTCTTTAAGAGGAGATAGAAATTGAAATTAAACCAAAAGAAGAGAAGATTTAGCTACAAACTGGAGATTTCATTGTTCCTCCTCTCATTCCATCAAAAATCCCTTCATTTTTCGAGTGAAGAACAATAACGGCACGTGAGGCATCTCAGCTCACAAAGATACATTCAGTCGGAGGCCCTGTCTTCCTTTTTCTCCTCAAGCCGTACTCAAGAAGAAGTGACAGTACTTCATCTTCAATAAGGGAGGGGCCAAAGTGCAGAGAGATGGACAGTTTTAAGGATTGGAGTGACTCAGACTGATGTGTGATGCAAAGACAGAAATTTCATGGATGTCGAAATCATGTTGAGCTAAAAAGAGGGTGGATGGTTGGGACAGGGAACGGTAAGCCAAGTATTATTTTAAATGTGTCTGGGAGACGCACAGCATCTAATATTCATGGACAGGCTGCGATGGCAGAGGAGACAGAGTTCTGACATTGTTGATTGTGAGGCAGAAATACTGGACCAAACACAGACAGAGTGAAAATTCTTTCACAAAAACTTTTGAATCTCCTGCCCTGTGCATGTTTTTCTGCTTTTTTGCATTCAGTGTGCTATTTATAGATCATGTGTCATGCACTGATGCGTTGAGAGGAATCAACTGTCTTTTGTATAAAAAGCAATTTACAGTAATCTCTTTGGGACCTGAGTGATGTGGGAGTGTGTGGCATATGGTGTTCAGCACACTAACCAAGGTCACTCAGACACTAATCTCTACAAAAGACCACAGAGGAGTCTGTAAGCAAAAATGCACAAAAATTATCCCACAAAGGCCTTTATGCTTTTAGGAACACCAATTTTAGCAGAAATATTTAACCGTTCATGCATTTAGTAAGTAAGTAAAATTCTCAAAATCGCTCAATGACGGTAAAATGTCCTTTTTTGTGTTATCTGTTTAAGCCCAAGTGGTTTTTATATTTGCAGGTTTTTGGGTTGGTCCGTGGAGGGTTGTTGAGAGGAGCGGCTGCATCTTAAGAGGAGCACAGGTGTGTCTTACAGTTCCCAGGCTCATACGGCCACCTTAAGGGACGTCATGAAAGTCGAACACACCATTGCCGTGCATGTGGTAAGTTTATCATGAAATATTTGTAAGGCTAATGGAAGTTACTCGCACTATGACGTATGTTTGATATTGTCATAGGGTGTCCATACGCCGCACTCCAGGCTTTAGAAAGGTACTGAACCTTTGCCAACCACCCTAGAATGCTGCACGTGAGTAAATAGGGGATACGTAACCGCCCGTAGGATGTCCACACAAACCACGCTCTGAACTCTAATTTCAGTCAGGCTGAACACAAGGAGAGTGCACATTTACCATGTAAACAGCACTAACGGGCTCTGCGCATGTAGTTTGTTTGATTTGGGGGGGTTAAAAAAAAAAGAAAAATCCGTACAACATGCCTGCGTCTCACCTACCTCACCCTTACTTACCCTTGTGTGTTGTGTAAGTGTTCACAACAACCTGCAGCATACCCGTGGAAAAAGATGTGCATGAACATTTTCGCTCTATGGCTTCACTCAGCAGTCTACGATCTTGGGCCACCTGCGTGCCCCGTACAGGTTTGCCCCTTTTTTTGCCCGCAGGCAGTCAGTATCCACCCATAAGGGTAGTTGTGACTAAGGTTTTATTTGTGACTCAGTCTCTTTGCTGAAAAAATTAAATTACAGTAAAACACCCTCAATTTCCTATGTTATACTTTCTGATGAAAATTGTGTTTCATTCTGGCTTCATCCGTTTCTAACCAAATTACCTAAATTGTCTGCTTTGAAGTCGGAAAATCAACATAATTTCCCTTAAATTAGCCAAAGTATTTACCAGAAAATAAAAGCTTCTTTTAATGCGTTGCAAGAAACAAGACACTGAAACAAACTTTCAAAATCGCATGCAACTGATTGGTTCTGAGTGATCACTAGCACAAAACATTGAATGAATACATTGCAGAGGAGACACTTCATTAAAACTAGAGCCTGAATGGATTGCACATCTGTGATTCATCTACTTAAATGAATCTTCTACACAAATGGTTATTTAACAGTTTTAAAGCAATGAAAAAGTCTTAAACCATGAATTACTTGTAAAACATTAATTACAAATGTGACCTGAAGAAGTAGAACTATTACTTTAAATATTCTTACAAGTGCTGACTTGGTTTTTTCTTTTTTGCTTATTAATTGGATAAAAAGAACGAATAATAAAAAAATGAAAGACAAACTTTAATGGTAATCACTGATTTATGCATGTGAGTGCAAGAACTTCTAGTTAACATGCATCCATTGTGCCAAAATCTGATTTACTCCCTTTTTTTGACCCATTTTAAAAAAAAAAGAAGATACATTATGCAATTTCCACCATTTTTATTACTATGAGTTGGCTAAGATGGAAATTTGAGGAGCCAGAATAATCAGAGTTCATACATATTATTTTAATATTTCAATTCATTAGGAACATGTGCTTTGCCTTTTTTGGGATAAAATTAGTCTTTCCTTGTGATAAGTGCAAGTTGTAAGAACATATTCCATAAGACAAATTTCACAGGTTTGTAAATAAAAGAGAAACTACAGAAAACATCTAAAAAGAGACACTCCGTCAAACACATCAATGACAAAATGCTCATGCTGTCCCTTTAAGCTAACTTCATTTAACAAGATCACAGACAAATGTTGACATTTTCTAAAAATACTCCATCAGAGGCTTGCAGACACGTTATCAAGTTCAATTAAATCTATCAGATGTATCTAATCAGGTGTATCTTCACACTAGGTAATTTGCTGGCAGGGGAGGAGCTTGCCAGTGAGTTGGAAGAGCCAAGGACCTCTGAGAGTGTCAGAGATGGGGTAAATCTCAGAGGAGAAACTCAGGAAATAATTCAAATAGACAAGAAGGACACATCGGTAAAAGAGGACATTTGCTGGCACGTATGATGGGGAAATGAGAGAAATTCGGGAAATTCATTGTAAAAAAAAGTTGAAAACTTAATTCAAACAATTTCCTCATGGGAAAAAATGCTTTCAACAAGAAAAATAAGGATGCAAAGGCACAACAGATGCAAGCAGGAGGATCAGAAACCATATATACCTTCTTCTAGATAAAATTCAACCTTTGCTGATTCACATTCTGATTTGCACGAATGACTTTTAAAGGGCCTGCCGGAAATCTAGCTCAGCTGCAGGGCAACTGACCTTTTTCCCATATCAACGTTCTTTGACTGAACAATAAGCCAACGTGGCAGTGACAGGGTCAGCCACAATCTACCCTGGGGTTTTCAACTACCAATGGCTTCTTACAAAGCCTGCTGGACAGCTACAGTGGGGATGGAAAGTTTGGGCACCCCAGGTAAAATGTTATATTTTTGTGCATAAAGAACCCAAGAAAAGACTGAAAAATCTTCTAAAGGCATCAGTTTACAGATGAGACATCCTTTTAATGCGTCAAACAAAAGGCTTTTTTCCCATCATTCACCCTTTCAAAATAACAGAGAACAAAATAAAGGTGTGTGTAAAAGTTTGGGCACCCAGCAGAATTAGTTTTGACTTGCTTTTCTCCCAATTATGAGAGCTGCTCTCTGAGATTTTTCTTGGTCTTCCAGATCTTGCTTTAACTTTCACTGTTCCTGTTGACTGCCATTTCTTAATGACATTCCAAACAGAGGATATTAGCATGTGAAAATGCTTTTCTATCTTCTTAAAGCCTTGTCCTGCTTTAACTATTAACTACTAATAACTATTTTTATTTTCATTGTCCTGGACAACTGCTGGACAACATGGAAGAACCCATGATGCTGATTGTTGGGGCGAGGTCAGATGACTCGGGTTATTTCAATGATGACTATGAACAATCCATAACACTGTCAGGTCTCAGCTTTTCCAAAGGGGTGCGGGGTGCACACACCATCCTTTTGTTTTCTGTAATTTGGAAAGAGTAAATGATGGAAAAAAAGCCTTTTTTTTTTCTTTTTTACATATTAAAAGAATGTCTCATCCATAAACTGATGCGTTTAGGAGATTTTTCAATCTTTCTTTGGGCACAATAATAGAACATTTTACCTGGTGTGCCCAAACTTTTGATCCCCATGGTATTAGATGTAGAGAGTGTTTTTCTGGGCAAAACAGGTCATTCTTGATAATCGTTGCGACTGTTGTTGAACTCCGTTGTTCTCATTGGGTAACTAAAAGGATTAATAAAAGGGAGATTCACCAGGACGAGAGATTATTCCTTCAGGAGTCAATGAACCCCGTGCTGATGCCCCGTCTGACCTCAATTAAACCTGCATCCTGTTCTTGCACCTCTTCATTTCTTGTGTACCTTTGTTTAATTAGATCTCGTAAATTAATACTAAAGGTTTAAACAGAGACTGTTGCTCGACTTGATTGCCTGAAGATGCTGAATTTAGAGACTTAGAGGCAAATAATAGAAGAGTCTTCAACTTCAAAATAAAAGATAGCAGCATTTAACAGACAAAAACCAGGAGTCTTTATCCAAATATGGATTTTTTGTGATAGCTGTTCCCACAAACTATAAAAGTAATGCATAATATTTAGTAACCAGCTGTCTAATGTTACGAGGATCAAGCTAATAATATAGCTCAAATGGTGGATTCACATTTATGCTTTTATTTAGAAAACTGGTCTGTGGCCTGAAAAAGGTTGGGGACCACTGGATTGGGCTACATTTTGTTGCTTTAACTGACCTCTTCTATTGTGAACATGGAAGTAGACCCACCACTGCTCTATAGGTCATTGACATGTATGGCGGCGTAACACTGGGATCTGCGGCTATTTTCAGCTTCCTATCTGTCAAAAGAGACATCTCCCATTTTTTATTTGTGTGCCTGTGGATCCAGTCTTAACGCTAGAGAATGCACAGGCTCAGATTTGGCTGCTGGTTTTTTTGCATGTTTATTTTTTTTATTTATGCTCTTTACCTTTACCTTTACCTTTTTCATTTCTTTATTTTTTGCCTTTGTTAATTGTTAATTAGTAATGACAGCTTATGTTCCACTTTCACTAGAATTTCAACTTAAAAAAGCCCCTTAACTAGGATGGGATGCATGATACATCCTCACACACTTTGACTACAAGGCTCTACTGCTAAGAGTTTTTGGATTTAAAATAGTTTCACACCCTGTACAAACCAGTCAATTGGACATGATTTATAAAAGTTCCATGTAATTTTGATCCTTTATTATCTTCTCTCTTGAAACTGATTTTTCGTACTGATTTACAAGGAAATTTCTTGAAAGATAAGTTAACATTAATAGAATGATACAGGAATGTTTGATTAATAAAAAGGTTTCTGTATATGTATTACGTATTTTTAAATTAACTATGTTGCAGAAAATATCTTCTGTCAAAGAAAAGCTAGAGAGTCAGATTATAGATCAGGAAAGTGGAACATCGAGCATGTGCGGGATTTGCTCTAAATAACCACTAAAATAAGAGGGGTTGAAAGCTAGGTGACAGCCTGAGATAACCTACTTACTGCTGCCATGGAAGACTGATTCTAGAATTATTCATTTAATACCCAATCCTTTCTGTTTTACATCAAATGTCATAATTGTACTGCAGTTACCTAGGTAGACTTCATTTTCATTAGGTTATGCAACTTAGCCAATATTTTATGATACAAAGTAACACAACAACACAAATCTGTAGCTTTATTTTAGTACTTTGAGAAAAAGAGTAAACTAACCTGCTAAATAGGTGACTGTTGATGCCATCAACACACAATTAACAAAATCAGACTAAAATCTGTTGTTGAACTCTGTAATGGTCCAACTTAAATACCTGCATATATTAGCTTTAAAATATGTTATTTTCAGTAATATTCTCAAACCGATCAGGCCACAATTAAAATAATCAAAAATAAACCGATCAGTTCTTCTGATGTTAGACATTTTCTCTGACAAACTGCTTTGTATTGCGGCGAATTGTAGAAAAATGAATAAAGTATGTTTTTGGTTATCTCATTATCACAACATAACAAAACTTGTTATCTCCATAACAACAACATGACGAGAAAAAATCATGTTGTTTGAAGCCAACAACGAGCTACCTTGCTTTTTTTTCCTGTTTTTTTTCCCTGTTTTTTGCCTGTTTTCTCCCGATAACGTATCGTTATCAGGGGAAAACGGGAAAAAAAAAAGCAGCAAGGTAGGCCGTAGGCCGTTCCATAGATAAGAGTGAGGCTGTGTGTTATTTTCATGTTTTTAAAACAGGTCAAAACAAACTTTTGCTGTTGTCTTACTGGAGGGTTTTTTTACAGATGAAAAAGCTCGACTTTTTAAATCCATGTGCTTCATGCGTTTGAGTGCTTTGGGATTGAGGAACATCAGGAAAACTTTCAAAAGCATGTTCCTAATACATCGCTTGTCCCCAGACTTGCAGCAGCTTCACTTGAGCCCAAATGCTTCCTGAAAGTAACACTGAAAGGCTGAGGTCAAGAGAAGGTCTCCATCTGCGGAAGGAACCACGAGTTCCACAAAACATTGCAGCTGATGTCTCGCTTACTGTATCAAGATGTGTAAATATGATGAACTATTTCCAATGATTTGTCTTCTTAGCTTAAGTCAATCTGCATTTTAACTGAAGCTCACTTGCCATTTAAGGTTAAAGTCTCATTAGCTGTCACACACCTGTCACGTGTGCGAAATTTGTTTTCCGCATTTGACCCATCCCTTGGAGGAGCGGTGAGCTGCAGTCAGAGCCACGCTTGGTTTCAAATTCAAATTACATCAACAACATTTTCAGCACAAAAACAATTTAAAGATCACAACAATCGCTAAAAAAGCAAAACAAATAATAATAGAAAAATATTACATTTTAGAAATGTAAAACAAAATTCCAAAAACCAAAACATAAAAAATAACATTTCAGAAAAAAAAGTAGTTTCTAGAAATTACAATGAAATGTTAATTAACTAGATAAATAAACAAATAAACAAACACACATACATAAGAAACTGGAAAAGGAATTATGGGATAACACTAATTGGATGCTGACCATTGAGCTCTGATGAAGAGGGAAAGCAAAAGGGTGTTTTGACCGGATAAAAAGTTGATTGATCGATCCTTGAATTTTTACAGTTACTTTGGTCAGAATCTTCAAGAACTATTGTCTGGATTTTCTGGTAATTAACATTGTATTCTATAACCCTTCCCATTTTTTTGGTTTCTTTTTTGGGGAAATATAGTTTTTTTTTTTAGAACTTTATTTTGATTTCTGGAGTTTTGTCTTGATTTTTTAAAATGTAATGCTGTTTTTGTAACATTGGCTTTCCTTTTTTAATTGTTGTTGTGATTTTTTTAATATATTTTCCCGTTGAGTGATTTGTTAATGGTATTTTGCACTTCAGGGCCACCGTAGAATGCCTAACTTGCACCAATTCACTTTTGAATGCTCTTTTGAGCATTCTTCTGTTGCTTTGAGTCAAACTGCTTGATGTCAAACTCTTTTTCAGGTTGTAGTAACATCAGTAAATGATGAAACAGATGCCTTCACCACTTAATATTTTCTCTGATGAAGAGGACCATATGGATGGACCACAGCAGACAGAACTCAGGTGCAAAGCTGCACACAGAAAATAAAAGATCTCCTGAGATTGTCCAACATCCTCTGTGAGTCTGCAGTGACTGAAATGTGAGTCAAAACCTTAATTTCTCCCCCATCCAGATGGAAACCACCATTTTTGGTTGCGGGGGACACAAAAATTAAGATCCGATGGGACTTTGTTTTCAAACTGAAGCAGATGCTGCAAGAAAGTGGAGATAATTACTGAACAGAAAAAATGCTGCAGACAAATTTCATTTAATTCATTTTATTTGTAAATCTTTAATAAGCAAATTATCCAGCCTTAGAGATAATGCATTACCAAGAAACTAAGTACCAAGTAAAGTGTAGGCTTCTTATGGTTCCTCTACAGCTCCCCTTGTTTGGGAGTGATGTGTTTGTCAAATCTTTTTCCTTCATTTGACTCCTTTTCTCACATTCTGCATCAAGACACCCGTCTCATGTTAGACCAGAGATGACACACCTCAAAGAATGCGAATCAGACCTGAGGTCTGTTTGGAGCCTGATATCTCTGAGGAAGCCTGATGACAGAACTCATGTTGTTCTGGTAGCTGACAGACATTTTCAAATAGAACATGTAAAATGCTGTTGCATTTTAGAGTTTAGTAGGGTTTCTGCAGTTTAAGTCACACTTCGATCATCTTTTGATCTCTTGTCAAAGCATTCCCAGTTGTCTTTCAACTATTATTTGTTGTTTTTTTAGCCAAAATCAAAGAAACTGTGTCGTTTCTGGGACATAGTTTCTCCGGAGACGTACAGTACCTGGATCTAACTGTCCACAAGTGGTTGCATCAGAATGGAGTGGAGCAGGGAGCTTGTGGTTTGCTGTTGTGGTTCCTACTTCACAGCTACAAGCTTTGCTAGCTGCTCCTGATTTATAATGATTTGAATAAAGAAATTCTCAGAAATTCACATTTATTCCTAATTTTCTTAAAATATTTCTCCATTAGGAGAAATATGCTTTAAGAAAATGTTAAAAATACAATTTTCATTGGGTCTTTAAAAAAAAGCAAAGAAAAAAGTACTAGCAAGATATCATTTAAGCTTTTTCCTCTTGAAATGTATCATGTCCTTGTGTTTACAAAAAACCCCAAGGTTTTTAAACAGTAGATAACATGAACTGTTGCTGTTGTGCCTATAATCTTACACTAAGAGGCTTTGTTGAAGTGCTACTCACGTCCCAAGTCAGGGCACACCACAGATTTAATCACTCTTCAGGGGTGATATCTGTGGTGATACTTATCAAATCCAAAATAAGGAAGTGAACTCCAGAAGACAGGGGAAAAAAAGTTGCGTCAACTGAGACTTTAGGGATGTGGGATTAAAAAGCTTAAACAGAATTTGCTTCAGCTGTGTGGCTTTTAAATAAATTAAACTGCGGAGGTAACAGTGTGGAGATGGGACATTTCTCTAAACATACAATGTGACTCATCCTGAGGAGGCAAGAAGAACTATTCATTTAAAAATGTCCACCATCTTTGCAGAATCGTATGTTGATGCTCTCTGATTTGGGAATTAATAACTAAGAAAATACAAAAGTTATGCAAAAGTCAACCCAAAGAAGACAAAAATAAAAAATATATATTTTGCAGGTAACTGTGCTCCTTTTTCCACCTATTTTTGTTTAACGTCTGATAAAATTCAGTGAGGTAATACGACAAATCCAACAGGATTTTTTGACACTTGTGCAGGATCTGAAAAAGCCATCATGGCTTTTATTAGAAATCCTCTTAAGCCTGCATCAGCATCCGGGCCTGCATGGTTTCAATTCTGCAAAGAGAGCAGGGTGTAATCTGTCCAAGAGTGACATCTGGTCAAAGGTGAGGGGAATGTTGAATTGCTTTCTCTCTCATTCGAGCGACGAGTGGCAAAAGTACCACCTCTATTAGCCTCTGTTAGTCCAACCATGATGAAGATGCTTTACTAAATGGGGTTGATGATGTCAGCGATAACTGCTATTGTTGGTAATCTCAGAGAGTGCATCTAAATGCCTTCTTTTTTTTAATCAAACATTTTGTAAGACAGAAAACAGGTGAAAAATGAGACCAATCATTGTTTCAACACAAAAAAAGTGCTGCCTTTGTTTTGTCGAGAAAAAAAATGTTGCTTTGTCACTTGACCAATCAAGTGTTTCACTTGAACTTTGTAAAAATAGCTTCTATTACAAGAACGGGGATACATATAACGAGAATTAATCGGGTAACAAAAACCCCCAAATTAAAGTCCTTTGTTTAAATTAGAACAGCTAATATTCACAAGATTGTGGGTACATGTTGGCCACATTGCAACAAGTGGATGCTCTTAAATGCCATGATCTGTAGAGAGCTTTGCATGCTCACCATTCTTCCAGTCTTCACCGGGTGTCTAATCAGTCATCCACCCCAGTCTGTTTCTCACACTCTTTGCCAGTTTTTTGTGCCTTAGCTCCCATTACAGCAGTTCACAGTTTCATAGTTTTGCTTGTCTGGTTGTGGCCCTTTTTTCTTTCCCGGGTTAAGATTAAGTCTGTTCCCTTGGTGTATCCATCTGCCTTTTTCTGCCTCTGAGTTTTTGCCTTTGGATCATGGATGCTGGGTTTGTTTGCCTCTTTTGACTGGGATCCTCCTCATTCCATGACGTCTCCAGAGGGATCTCTGTCTTTGTTACTTCAGCATAAGAAGAAGCTTGATTATCTTTTGCTGGGAGCTGGACATATTAACTCTGTTCTCTTCTGGTTTCAGGCTCCTCTGTGCAACTGATGGTGCATTTCACCCTTGAAGATCTCCAAATAAATGAATGTACCCATTCCTGTGTGCTTAAGTTTGGGTTGTCCAACTCTGAACTTTACATTAAATGTTTTTTTTTTCTACTAGTGATGGAGAAACCAAAGCTTTCTGAACCAAGGATTTGGCATACTTAAACTAGTGACATCTTTTGGGCAGACTACAAAATTGCATCATAATGAAATAAAAAAGACCACATATCATGTGTTGCAATAAAACTGTTATGATTTCCCAAATCTGTTTCTTTCATAAATATCCATAATGCAGTCATGTCAGTGACACACATAATGTAGAAAACATTGTAATAAGCAAATTCCGCTTGTTTACATGATTAGCTAAAAAAATGAATTAAATCTTTAAAATACCACATTTCATAAAAGCATTAGAACAGTGAAATCCTGTAATACTGCTTCATTAATGTGTATGCCTATGTCTGTGGTGAATGTGTGTATAAATGTAGCCTATTTATATGACAAAATGTTGGGTTTGTAAATCAATATCTGACTGCAAATGTCAGTAAATGAAATGTTAAACCAAACAGACTTAAAAATGTCCTCGTTTATAAACCAATGCTGAGTCTTTCAGCCCCGATGGGATCTTCAGATTACTTTGTTGCTTTAATTAATTTATTATGAACAAAAATATACAATTACACACAAAATGAATTGTTCAATGCTAAAAAACGTTTTTTCTTCACATATGTTTTATACCAATGTCTTTTTATCTATTTACTGCAAATAAAGTCTAAAAGATAAATTATAAATTACAAAAAACTACAGTTTAAATCCCAACTTTATAATGTTTTTTATCTTTTTTTTTTTGCAGGTTGTTTATGTAGATGGTTAGATAAAACTTTTTTCTTGCAGACTCTAAATTCTCAAACGTGAAACAGTTCCAAGTTTAGCTTCTTTTCCTGGTGACACACATTTTCTTGACTTTGTCTGGATGCTGTTTCTTCTTGTTGCACCTGTCTCCCCTTCTGTCTGTCTCTCTACCTCGTGCTCGGTTTGTGTACTGTTGCTGCTACGAGCGTGCAGCTCATAGAAAATATACTGTATAACCTCGACCGACTCATCATTACTCTCTTAACGATAAGAACGGACATGTCAATAATCCCACTCTGAATTCCAAACTGGCGGCACTGGTCGGCAATACGCGAGTGATGAAATGAAGCTTCAATTGGAAAGTCGTACGCAATCTGAAACGAGCGCTCGATACGCCGCCAGTGAAACTTCCGATTCAACATGCACCAAAGTTTCAACTGAAAAAGAGAAATGTATCTAAATGTCTGAACTTCAAACTCTCATTTTTAACTGATAAAAGTCTCTGAAAAGAAAATATGGCTGCATCTGTGAAAGCCAAATGAAATCAAGAACAGTTAAGTACCTATCTGTTTTTTAAACCTAGAAGTTTTTATTTCAATGAATTGTCATAGTGCTCACTTTGTTAGTACAGAAAAGACCACCAGAGTGGGATTTTCACAGCATTTTCTGCACCACATCTCCATGCGTTTCTCATTTGTTTGAAGCCAGCGGATCTCCTGGAGCCACTTTTCCACGAGCACGCGCTTCTTTTATGGTTCAGACTCCGCCTCACATTTGTTTGAAGGTGGAGGAACACCAGAACATTTGCTGAACGGAACTTGTTTCTTTGAGAAAAATCTTTGACAAAAAAGTAGCGTCTTCCTCTTTGAAATCTCAGTTGTGCAAATGTGAGCTGCAACACTTTATCTGTTGTGCTAAGTCTGCCAGCGATGGATGAATCATATAGAGCTTCATACCTGTAGATAACTGGAGAAACGAGGTGTCTTGGAACACTGCAGCAAACTTCCTTTTCTACTCGACAAACAGTCATAAACTGAAAGAACAATAGAAAAGTGATTTATTTTCCATTAAAAAACTCTGTTTTAGTACATCCCAATGGGACAGACAGAAAACCCATCTTGTGTTTTATGGCGGTGCTTTGCTTCCAAAACTTTTTTTTAAACCATTCTGTCATGCCCAAAATTAGCTTTAATGTGCTTTCATGGCAGCTGCTATTCACTTTAGTGTTCCTTTCTCATTTCTCTGCCTATTGACTGAAAACACAAAGACGAGGAGAAAAGTTGGGTTCATTTGAACCACGAGGACCATTATCTAAATTACTGCTGTGTTTACTGAGTTTCCTGGCTGGAATAATTTAGGGCTGCTGTGTTAAGAAGGGACTCAGGGGAGTTTGGTCATCTAGAACTGTGGTGCTCAAACACCTGTTTGAGTTTTTACTGGCACCTCTGTGGATACTTTTGGTATTTTTTTTCAGATAGTGATTATTAAAACTTGTGTTTTTGTATCTATGTAATATGTATCTTTATGTATTTTATTCATTTACAAATACTTCAAGAGAGACCACCAATTTAAAAAAATATGTTTTTCTCAACATTAAGAACAAGTTTTATTAGACACAAATGACAGAAGTTAACTTTTTAAGAGCATAGCATTGTTGTACTTTTTCTTTAAATGTCTTTTTTTCTTCTTTTTATTATTTTAATGAATACATTTTTTAAAGACTTATTGTAATTTTATATGTTTAAATGCTGCCATTTTTATTTTGTTTCTTTGTGTACTTTTATATACTTTAGTATTTTAATTCTGCAGTACAAACAAAGCAACCTCATTCTGTTGAGAAGCTAATTGGTTGAAAATGTCACGTTACTGGGGAATATTATAAAAAAATAAGTTCAGAACCGTTCATTGACAGTATTGTTTCTTAGGTCTTACTACCCTGCGTGTGTGACATGTTTTTCTGATTCAAAGTGCCATGTTTGTTAATTTTATGAAGGCCAGACTTAGTGGGAAACTTGTTGGACATGGAGCCCCGAAGACCATGATTGAAAAAGTGAAAAAAAAGTAAAAATTTGGTATAAATGAGCTTTAAAATAACTTTTATTGTATTGGTAAAAGGATTAAAACAAACATCTTAAAAGTAAAAAAAAAAAAAAAAAGACTTGAGGTCAGTTTCTCTGTCAGGAGTCAGAGCTCTGTTTCTCCGTCTGGTCACTGGCAGGAACCATGTCCGGTATGTTAACACACTACATCTCCCAGCAGCCCAGATGCTGCTCACCTGATTCAACAATCATCTACGTGACACTTAAACTTTTCTCAGTGTGAAGTATTGTTTGTGCCATTCAGCCTGCACACCAAGCATTTTATCCCGATCTGACCTTCCGTTTACCTGACCCCTCTTTGTCTTTGACCCTGTTTGCCTGCCACCTGCCCCCGATCCTCACCTGGACTGACCGGACCGGACTGCTCTAGCCTACTCTCTGATATTGTTCTACCAGCATGTGACCCCTGCCTGGCCGACTCTCCTTTAGCTTTGTGGATCTCTCGTCTCCTGTCATCCTGTCTGTGCTAAATAAACCTGCTGCACGTGGAACCAGCCATCTGCTCGTTTGTGACACTTATCTCACTCACTTTGTGAGTAATAATGATCACCATTTGTGTGACACATCATATCTATTAAATTTTTCACAGCTTGTTTTTTTTTTGTTTGTTTTCATATCCCTTTTTCTCAAGTTTGTGATTGAGTTTCTCACAGAAAACTTTGACTGATTAAGGGATTTGATAAAAAGGTGGAAAGGTGGAAGCATTGCGCTTCTGGGGTGTTTTTCTTCACAGGGCTACTTCACCATGTGGATGGGCAGAGGCATGTACTGCTGAATCTTGAGAGAGAACCCCCTTCACCTCCTTAAACCAAGAGCAGGTTAAGGCGACTCAGGTATGTGGTCCAAAGGCCTCCTGGACACCTCCCTAGGAGGGTGTCCGGGAAGATTTCACCACGTGGAAACACAGGACACACTGGAGACTTTACGTCTCTCGGCTGGCCTAGGGATGCCTCAGGATTTCCTCAGAAGAGCTGAAGGATGTGGCTGGAGAAAGGAAAGTTTGAACATCTTTGCTCAGACTGCTGCTCCCTGTACTACTGAACTGGCAAACAGAGGTGATGGTTTCAAGAAGGGGGTGTGTTCCAACTACCAGGGAATCCTACTCCACAGCCTTCCTGGGAAAGTCTATGCCAGGGTACTGGAGAGAAGAGTAGATAGCTGATGGGTCAAACCCCAGATCCAGGAACAACAGTGCAGTTTCCATCCTGGTCGTGGAACTGTGGACCAGCTCTGCATCCGTGTCCCCCATGTCCCCGTGTCCCCCGTGTCCTGTGGAGGGTGCCCTGGGAGTATGGGTTCCAGGGCGCCTCATTGAGAGCTGTTCGGTCTCTGTATGACCAGAGCAGGAGCTTGGTTTGCATAGCTGGCAATAAGTCAGACCTGTTTCCAGTGCATGTTGGACTCCGGCAGGGTTCGGTGCAGCCAAGGGCCGGAAGGGGTCTGGTTTGGGAACCACAGGATTTCTTCTCTGCTCTTTGATGATGTTGTCCTGTTGGCTTCATCAAGCCAGGACCTTCAGCATGCATTGGGGTGGTTTGCAGCCCAGTGCTGGAATGAGGGTCAGGACCGCTTAGTCTGATGCAATGGTTCTTGACCGAAGAATGGCAGTTTGGCCTCTCTGGGTTGGTGGAGTGCTCCTTCCTCAAGTCTTGGGGTCTTGTTCACAAGTGAAGGAATATCAGAGCGCGAGATCGACAGGTAGATAACAGCATCATCTGCCATTGTGAGGTTGCTGTACCGGTCCATTGTGGCGAAACTGTTGATATTCATTCCAGTACTTATCTATGGTCATGAGCTGTGGGTCATGACAAAAGAATGAGTTCTCGAATACAAGTGGCTGAAATGAGCTTCCTCTCTAGGGTGGCCGGCTCTCCTTTAGAGATAGGGTGAGAAGCTCGGTCATTTCATGAGAGCTCAGACTAGAGCTCCTGCCCCTCCACATCCAGAGGAACCAGTTGAGGTGGCTTGGGAACTGGTCAGGATGCCTCCCTGGGGAGGAGTGGGCATGTCCCGCTGGTTGGAGGCCCCGTGGAAGACCCAGGACATGCTTGAGAGACTGCATTTTATGTGTCGCCTCGGGATCCCCCAGAGGAGCTGGAGGAGGTGGCCAGGAAGTACTCCAGCATCCATCCTATGTGACACAAATGAACACAAGATGTGAAATAGTATGGTACTTGCTCCATTATAGTGTAGTTGTTGGCTGCGTGAGAGTGCTATGGGATGGGTGGAGTCTCACAGCAGTGTTGGGGTGGCAACAGGATTTTTTTCTGTGGGGTTGCTTAGTGATTTTAAGAAGTTGCTAATTGTTTTTTATGTAAAATTACATTTGCAAGAAGGAAAGTAACAGGAGTGCATATTCACACAATGCTTATAATTACCATGTAATAAATGTGCTGTCTTGTCAATAGATTGCACGTTTTATTCGAAGAAAGATAAAGAGATGTTGAAGTGTGGTAGGAAAACAAAGAAGAGCTATTGAGAGTCCACAAAGGTACCCTGTCAACTGCCTCTCCTTCACCGACTGGCAAATATGCTGCTTAAGCCTAAATAGCATACATTTTGATGACCAAAACATAGTTCTTTACGCCTCTATAATAAATGACCTTTTTTTGGCCATTAATATACTTTGGATTGACACCTGTCCAAAAAAGTGTTCAAAAGCTTGACGCATCAGCTGCGTGTGGGGAGAGCTACTTCCAAATGTTTTCAGCCTGATGGCTACATGGAGCGGTGTCTGTTTGTAAATCATTACAATGCATGGACGTCAAGGAAGATAATCAGGGCAGTGACGTACGGTGAAGGTTGTTGCTGGTGAGGCACTGATTGTTTCAGACATCATATCCACCCATCATTTTTGAAACTGTCCACAAACAAAATGCTAAAACATGTCGTTTCTGACTAAATGTACATGTCTTCAGACCAAATCTACAGAAACTAAGAGAAAAGAATGATTGGAAATAGTTCTGAAAATAAATCAATCTGGAGTAACCCCTACTCCAGATTGATTCTGTTATTGATGAATATGTAGAAATCAGAAAAGTGAAGGTTTGCTCAATTCAAAGGTCTCACTGCAGAACATTTAACTTGGTATCAATTAAGGAGTTTTAAACATTTGCAGTCTGAATTGGATCATAGTTTTAGTCAATTAAAGAGGGAGAATCCCAGTCCTGCTAATGTATGGGAAATTCCTGCAGCTCCTCCTGAGAAATGCACAGCTGCTATGAGATGCAAACCTTTAAGCATGTCCTGGGTTAACCTAAAAGCTTCTGCTTAGCTGGTTTCACTTGGAAAACATCCAAAAACATGACTCAAAAGGTTCCTCTCAAAGTGAAGAGACAACAGTCTGATGGGAACATTTTTAAATATGAGAAGCTAGGAAGTACAATGAGAAACAGTAAACAATGGTAAAAGGTAAGAACATTTGTTCATTTGTTGCATCAAAGATGTGTTGCCTTTTTATTTCACATGCAGTGACAGTCAATAAAATAAATCGCTTCCCAGCAGGTGAACATTTAGAGAAACACATTCAATGATGCAAACTCCATGATAATACACAGTACCTCATATTGACTTTAACACACTTTAACACCTGCTTCAAAAGACCCTGTGTAAAAGGATGTGGGATTTCCATTCAGCCTTCGTAACACTGTTTGTGAAAACCTTCTATTTGTCATGGCCATGCTTGGTTTGTTTTGAAGTGTAAAAAGATATTAACAAAGATATTGGTGAGAACCGCTCCTTTAGTTCAGCATGTTAATGGTACAAACTGTTCTGCACATATTTGAGGTCCCCAGAGCATATTTTAAAAACAAACTTGTAAAAACACTGATTATGTGTCTTACCACAGGCTCACGCCGCATATGGTCCGGCTCCGGTGCAGCTGCGGAGCAGTTTATGGATTGCTTGCAGTCCTGCTGCAAGCGGCTCTGATGCCAACCTCGCTGACCTCTGAACTCAAGTAGGTTCACGCTAGAACCCGCCATTTAATATGACGTAATCGTAAACAAACTCTCATTCTGCCGTGATTTTGGAGTATACTCACACTTCTTTGTCTGTGCAACTCGCCTTCATACAATGGATTTACAAAGGTAGGCATACTTTTCTTAACTTTCTAATCTGAGTGTGAATGTCCATTATACAAACTCATCATCAGGTCCAACAGCCTGCAATAGCTCAGCCCAGGCTCTGTCCTTTTTGTTGTTATCCTTATAAAAAGCATGTGTTTTATCAAAAGCATAAATTTGGGGTAAAAAGGAAAAAGCAAAAAGAGTGGGGTAGTTCTGGATCTCTGTGATCAGCGTTGGTGTTTTATGACCAAAATTATGCCCTACCACACATTTTGTTACCCCGTGTCATCAGAAATGACGTAATGTTTACAACACAGTGAGTACAGCGAAAAATACGTTTTATTTTTTAAAAATGTACCGGACGCGCTTTACATTCGCTCGCATGATTTCCAGCTTAGGTTGTAAACTGCCCCAACTTCACAATCAAGTGCCACAGCTCATCTCCGGCGCCCGGGAAAAATTTGAAGCCAACAAAACAGATACTAAGCGCCGCAGAGGTCAGACTGCAGAGGCCAGAGCGGACTGCATGCAGTGTGAGTGCCTCTCACACTTTTCATGTTACAAAAAGACAGCAGAGGAGCCAGACCGCATGAGGTGAGAGCCCAGGGTTACTCACCCAAGAAAAAAAGAAACACAAAAATGTAATTGATTGATTTTCTTAGTGGGGTTCTTAAAGGGTTAAGTACAGTTTTTAATTAATGTGGATAGGATCATCCATCCATCCATCCATCCATCATGATGCAGCACACAGATTTCTGATACCAACTTACCAAAGATAGAATAAATAAATGAATAAAAATTATACAACAATGTGAGCCTAATAAAAGAACCACTTGGCATCATCTTCCATTATATGTGTAATATTGTGTCTCAAATTTCAACATTTTTAGTTAAACTGTAACTGTGACACTTTTTAATCTGATAACTGATAAAAAAAATTGGTTTAAAAACATATATGAACAAGTGCAGCAGTTTCATTTTGAAACTGTTATCTGACAAAAATTAATAAAACTGTCAGAGAATCTAATAAACTTTGTGACCTGTAACTTTCTCTGATCCAGTCTTCTATGGCTTTGCCACTGCTTAGGCCCTTGTTGTCCATCATTGCACCCCATCATTCTCCTTTAGGACGATTTGAACTGGCAGTCAGAGCAAACTCCTAAAGACGCGAGACAGAAACCACACATGAAGTCCCCAGCTCTGCGATCTGCTACAAGACAAACAGAAAGCCTGGTCAAATCCCGTTTTTCATTCATGTTTAAATGAACTGAAACTGACACATTTTCTACCTATCTTTTGACATCCTTTGTTCCAGTGAAACAGATTTATTCAAGCGATGCTCACCTTTGATTTTTATTTAATTATCAGCTGCTTTTTAAAGGATATATACTTTTTCCATTTACCATTATTTTTTTAAAGAATTATTTTGGTTACAAAGATTTTTGTTGGTAATCTGCAAAAAAAAACAACAAAAAAAAAAAACGCATGTTTTTGTCTGTCTTGTGGTGCAAACTATGATGTTTTTCTGCTTCGGTTAAAACATTTTTTTTAACGTTTTATTTTTAGTTGTGTATGCATGTGTTTTTTAAACTAACTGTTGTTGATATAAAAAAAAATGTATTTTTGGCTTAGGAATAAAAACAATAAACAAGCAGGGTGAAAGGTGTACACTGAGGCATTTGTCCAGGTCAGCTGGGTTAATTTATTCACTCCCTTCTGAAATCATTCATGTTTTCTTTCCAAAATAGACTGTCAGCAAAGCAACGCCCAGAGCTTCTCCTGTGTTTGGGCACAATGACTCACAATATGTTGCTGCTGCCAGCTTGAGTTGGCAGCAGCAACATATAGTAGATTCACAATGAACCATACTGTCCAAACCCAGCAGGAGTCGAAATACACTGGCAGAGCTTATCAATTATTTCACCTGAGCAGGACTTGGTATGTTTCTGCTGAGCTGAGCTGTCAGATGGTTTTATGGTTTGATTAATTCACCTTGAGGCCTGCATAACTGTGCATAAAAACATGTATTCAGCAGCTGTCATTTCCCCCGGATGGAGTCAAGTAAAGGGACCCAGGCTGACTGATGGGAAAATACTTTCCTTTAATGCTATGGACCTCATGTGAAGCTCAATCAATTGCTGTCAGTGTTTACTGAAATGTACTAACCTTGTGCATTTTTCTTTTCTCTGTTCTGCTTTCGTGCTTCATGTCCATGCCCTACTGAAAAAAACATTTGACAACTTAGCGTTTTTTTTTTTTGTTTTTTTTTATATATATTTTACTTTCAACACCCAAAAATGTTCCAAGTTAATATTTGGGACTCTGATGATTCAATGAGCATGTTTACATGCTCATCAAATATCAGACAGAGCTTTATCTAATTGGAGTAATAAGCTTTTTTAAGTGACTAAATAAACAGGATAACTCAATGTCCCTTTTTTTTTTTTATATAGGCACTTATTCAGTATTTGAAAATGAGAATAACGTGTAAAGTTCTTCACTAAAATAAAACTGCACGTGTATGGAATGAGAGGTCAAACAGGGCCGAGTTGAGGACACCCAAAACATCATAAAGGGATGCGGAGGAGTCCTTAACCATGCATCAGTATGTGATTACTTGGGGGAGAATGTGTTAGAATGTTTACCAAGAACAGACTGGAGAAGGTCTTAAAATAAACCAGAGCTTTAAAGGTGATTTTTTTTTTAAATAAATCAAACAAAGGAATACAATTTACAAAGACCAACATTTTCAGATGATCACATTTCCATTCTTTAATCCATTTTGTGAACCTGTTGAATCTCTTTCAAGGTTATGGGGCTGCTGGAGCTTATCCTGGCCACTTGAGAGTGAAGGCGGGGTACACCCTGGACAGATCGCCAGTTCATCCTAGGGCGATCTGAAAATACCTGGTTACTGACATTTAATCGGGGGGGCTTTCTCATAGCTCTTTCTCGTAGCATTTCAATGTATCTTTCATCTGATTAGTCACACCCCAGCTGGATGCAACTGCCTTCTCCTGTGTAGCTTAAACTTACATTACTACATAAAACACTGAGTCATCAAACCCCCTAATGCTCAAAATTCCCAGAAAAATCCCAAATAAAACCAACAGCCTGTTCAAAAAAAAGCACAGCAGCAGCGGTTGAGTCGATTTATGTGGGATTAAACCAGCTGCTGCTACAATCTGAGATTTTCTGGCTTCCACATACGAGGTTCACAGAACAACTTTTATGAAATGTTTCTCAGTGGAGTTATAACAACTTGCTTTGATGGAAATAGGTGAAATGTGCTCCAGCAGTCTGATATCTGAGCTGCACCATACTTTATCGAGGTTTCATGGCAAAATAAAGCTTTCTCTGGTTGGTCTTGTGATTTTTACCTTTATTTATTTGTCTTTTTTTTATACAGAAAGTTAGTTAAATGACACAAAGGGCAGTCAAAATCTAAAAATGCATGAATAAACACATTTCCAGAACTGGAAAATAATGCTCCAGGATGAGAGTTGTTGACGTACAGTTGCAGCAGCGTTGCTATTTCATTATGGCGAGTCTCCCTGCCAACATCAAACGTTTGTTCTGGACCCACTGCTTTTGAAGCAAAGCTTTCAGATTCGGACATGTCATTTTAAAGATCATACGCCTCCATGCCATTAAGATGTTAAGAGGCCATTTTTCTGGAAGACCATGCTTTTGCAGCACACGTGTCAAACCCTCTCATCATCACTGTGTTTGGCCTCGTCCTTTTGCTAAATTGCGTACCAATATTTTTGTTGGGCTTATTTCTAAAGAATGGTTGCTTGTTTTGAGCTTGTTTGTCTTTTGCTGCAGCTCTCTAAATTGGAGGTTTTCTGTTTCCTAGATCACCCACCTTTTCACTTCTTTCCATTTCACTTTTCCCAACAAATGAACTTGTCAAACTTCATCAAAGAAATGTGAGGGATGATAAGGACAAACTAAGTTCTGTCATTTCTACTGCTTTACACGGTCAAACATTCTCCACATTTTGCAGGTGAATTTTGCACAAGTCATGTTAACATTTTTCACAAAAGACTCAAAAGAAAAAACAGCCCTGTCTGTCTGTCTGTCTGTCTGTCTGTCCAACTCTACCTTTTTAAAATGACTAGTTAGAGGCAAGAAAGTTTTAGTTTAACTTTTCCACCATTTTCATGTCTAAAAAAAATAATCTTTTCATGCAGGAAATCCATTTAAATCTTTACAAATGTGTAGACAATTCATAAAAAAAGGCTATCACTGCTCCTATTTATGACATTAACCCTTTAATGTCTAAATGTATTTTCAACTATAGGAAAATAAAATCTGTTTTTTTTTTCCATTTAACTAAATATATTATTAAGAAGATTCACTTCAATTAAAAATGGGTTTTGGTGTTTTTAACATATTTTTGTGCCATTTTTCTGATAATGAAGGAAATATTTAAAGAAAGCTTAAAAGTGCCTTTCTAAGTATGTCTTTATTCAAATTGTGAATCAGGATCAGACTAAACAAAAGTAATTTTAAAAAAGTACACACACAAAATAGGCTGAGTGGGCTACAAGCTCCCTGCTCCACTCCGTTCTGATGTATCCAATTCCAGATGATTAGATCCAAGTGTGTCAAAAGCATCACCAGGGAATACATTTAGGATTTTAAAACAGACAGTGAATAAAAACATGTTCTTACTGCTCCTTATAAATAAAACTTTTTATGCCTGAATTTGCTTACAATTAAATGAAAGAGTGTTTTTTTTCTTTAATGCTAAATGATATAGGTTCATGACCATTATTACAATAATTAGCTTGTCATATCTATCTATCTATCTATCTATCTATCTATCTATCTATCTATCTATCTATCTATCTATCTATCTATCTATCTATCTATCTATCTATCTATCTGTCTAAATGTGAAGAATGACCAGTCCAGTTTTGGTTGTGCTGCCATTTACATGGTCACCACATGACCACGTAATGTATAAAAATAACAAGGAAACAAAAAAACAGAAGAAACATGCCTATTTGTGGTTTCTCTTTCTCGCAGAAGGAGATTTATCACAGAGTGGATGCAGTGTGAGAATTAATAACATTTTTGTGTTCTATTATTAAATGAGCAATTAGTGTTCATCACATGGCCGATTCAATTTTCACATGTTGGTCAAATTTGTGTGTGTGTGTGTGTGTGTGTGATTCGAAGGCGCCGCAGTGAAGAACGAGTGCTGCTTAGTGAGGCAGCCACTTTCTGGTGAAAAGGTCAAAACTCGGATTTGAAAGGTAAACAGCCGTGATATTAGACCCAGTTATGAGCTGGATTTCCAAGCAGGAGACTTTTTTATAGAACAGGATTACGATCTAAGCTTCCTAAAACCTTTAATAATTTTTTCTATTTTTTACAGTTCTATATTTATTTTTATATTGTATTAATTTGCCATAATTTCAGACTACCAATTCATGAAAACACTCTTTTTTAAATTTTTTTATAAATGCTTTTTTCTTTTAATTTGCCTACCTTAAAACTGGGACTGCTCTCCGCCAAACTGTGAAATTACTTATTTCAGAATAGCAGATTTTTCTTCTCCAGGTTGGAAAAATCAGAACTGAAGTTCAAGTCTGCAAAGTAAACATCTCTCTGGTGAGCTGACAAATGGATCCACTTCAGTCACTAAAGCACTCTTTTCTAGCTAACTGTAAAGAGCTTCAGCTTCTGTGTGATCCATCCTGAGCCGGCTGAAAACAGTGCAAAGAGATGCTCAACATTGTTACAGTTTTCTGGGGAAAATGTGAAGTATGCCGAGTGATTATCTGTGTGTTACCTTATATTGGCCTGTTAAACAGAGAGGGTATCTATTTGTAGAGCTGTCAGTCTTTTTTTCCAAATGACACTTATCGAAATGTGAAATCCCACTCGGCTTCATGAAAACACTACATAAAACTGCAGGTGCCAAGTAAGACTCACTCACAATACAAATTATTTCTGTTATTTTTAGCAGTACTGACAGCTGCAATTCAGAACTTGTTCAGAAAGATGGGAACTATAACAATTCAGATCCTCAACTTGAAAACTGCAGCAGCTGTCTGCACAAAAGTTAATGAGGTTGTGAAAGTCTTGTATTGTATATCATTAAACATGTGATGCTGGTGATGGAAGACATGTTTAAAAGCTGCTGCAGCAAAAAAGGTAGCTGTACTACACGAGTACCTCACTTTGATTCCAGAGACTGCAGTGATGAATGTGAACAACAGTGTCAGGAACTCAAGGTTAACAGCAGTTAATGCAGAATACACTGACTGAAAATCTTATAAGCTTTTCACGATAAAAACTGGCTAAAATTAAAACACATCAAAACATGAAAACATTTAAAAGTGATTGAAAATCATGAAGGGATCTGGCAGACCTCACAGAGAGCGGGAGACCATTCCAAACTTTAGGAGCCCCAGATGGAAAAGCTCTGTCTCCTTAAACCGAGTCCTGGGAACCATAAGAGCATCTGATCATTAGATCTCTGGGCTCAACAAGGACAAATGGAGGAAAGATAAAGTGGTGCCAGACCGATCAAACCTTCAAAAACGAAAGTTAAAATCTTAAAAAAACAATTCTAAAAGACAAAAGCAGCCAGAGAGTGTAGTGTTGCTTCACTGCTTGTGTCTTTGTGTTTGGAAAAACTGACCACTTGTTGGAGTTGGAGTGGTGCTGATACCCCCCTGAACCCTTCAAACACTCCTTTTATTCTGAATCTTGGGGAAAACTTTGACTAAGATTTTAATTTTGCAGTAGTCTGATGCGCTTGTTCAGGTATTGAGGTTAATCAGTAAAGCCAAGCCATATCTTCCCCATGAACAAGTGATCCATGGTTTACCTTTTCCAGACTGGACTACTGCCATATAAATAAGGACCTGAACCGACTGAGGGCTTTACCCTTTACACCAACACACTACTGCTGTCGAATAAAAAACACAACGATCCACTGTGTCAATTGAAGCAAATCATTGTACACGATGAAGAGGTGCTCTCCTGCTAAAGTTGGTTCATCACAGTCCAGAGAGAGTGTTTCATGCAGGACTTTGAAGTATTAGCGTCCCATGATGCATCTTGATGCACATATGCATTAAACCACTTCTGCTCCAAATTTGCCTCAATTTAGCATCTACTTGAAAACAATTATGCATGGGATTTTTTAATATATCACTAGAAATAAATATAGGCGTCAAAGAGGTACTGTTTGTTAAATGTCCGATTCGGATGTAAAAGGAAAAAAAAGCTAAAGATGGTACTTGGCCATTAGCATTGTGAATATGCTGATGGTGCAAATCTACCAATTTCTGCTCACAGTGCCATTATTTTCAAGGCTGCCAAATGTTTAAAACTGAAAAACAATCTCAAGGGAAATACCCCCTGGCCCTGACCATGAGCAGTACATTGGCTCAATTTAAAGCACAAGAAGGAGACATTGCTTGGTCAAGCATCCAAATTACATTCTGATGGTCATTCTATATGTGGAACCCAGGGGCAGAATTAACAGTTTGGGGTCCTCAGGCAAACAATAACATGGGGGTCCTCTGCAGCGGTTGTATTGATAATTTAGAAAAAAAAAAAACATGTCAATCAAATAACTTTACTACACTTTTAGGCATAGTCAATGTCAAGAATTTCAATGTTTTCATTTTAATTTTAAAAATAAAATCAAATTTAAACCTTAAAGACATCCATCTAACTTGCTGTTGATGGAATAGTCCATTGCTACACAGGGATGGGGGAGGACAAACACTTTCACATGAGCAGTCTTATGTCATTTCAGTGACTTTTTCTTTTGTTTTTTAATGACAGAGTTAAATAATAATGGGTGTGGACATTGTTTTAGACAAGTTTTAAGTGTTCAGGCCAGGCAATCCCTTACCTTTGCCTAATGGTAAGTATGCCCCTGGTGGCACCAGTTTAATGGTTGTGGTCTTTGTGGTTTCATTTGTTTTCTGGTCACGTGATTAGCACATCATTAAAAAAATAGATTTATTTCTATACCTGTGCGTTATGGGTAATTTGTTGATTATGGAGAGTTGGCACAAATGTTAGGGCGGTTATTTCCACTATATCTGGCAAAAAATGATGCTTGGTGAAATTTAAAATTTCTCTCTGCAAAGTTCTTGAATATTTGTTTAATTGTTTTTTTATAGCACAGTGTGTGTAGCCCTTCCTGTATCACGTTCTCATCCTCCAGCACATCTGCTGCATGTTACCTGCCATTGCCATTTGCCTGCATTCCCCTTCCCCGCAGAAATGAGGGGGACGGTTGCGCGGCAGGTGTGAAATGTCAAATGCCAAAGACGTGGTCAGTTCTGGAAGTCGACTGTCTTTCATGTGGATGCGCGGGCTCTGATTGGCCGTGCGTGCGTGCGCTCCCGGGACTCGCACGGAGCTCTCCGCCCTTCGTTTAGTGTTGCTCCGCTTCACACGCTGTGGAGCGCCGCTGGGCTCAGTGCGCACATCTTCCTCTGGAACTTGAAAGATTCCTTTTTACATCTTCAGGACGCAGCGGCTGTCATTATGGATGCTACCATTTATGAGATCATCTTTGGTGAACTCGGGGATCTAAATTGTAGTTTGGTGGAGGCTTTTCATGACACTTTTTTGGAAAATGCTTCATTGTCACTGCTGAGCGCTGATGGTAAGGTTGATTTTTTATTTTTCTAACATTTTTTCCGGTTACTAAATATGCTGTTATTTCCTTTTTTTCTAATGTTTTGCTTCATCCCTCAAAGGTTTGTATTGCAATGCCACAGTCGATGAGATTGGAACCTGCTGGCCGCGCAGCAGCACCGGGAGGATCGTGGAGCGACCCTGCCCCGCCTACATCAACGGGGTGAAGTACAACGCAACCAGTAAGACATTTGTCATCAAAAAAGTCGGAAATATTTACTCTTCTTATTTTCACTTCAGTCGACTCACTTCATATTGTTGATTCCAGATGGATGGATTTACTTTAAGAGCCAAAGTTGACAGATGTGAGGATTTCTTGGCACAAAAAAGAGGAAATAAAAGACAAAGAATGAATGAAAAGGAACCGTTTATTCACAGTTCAGTGACCCCCTCCTCCTGCGTTCACACCCGCTGTTACTGAAACAGCTGCTCTGTGGGCGCGTGCGTGGGCGTTATTAGAAACATGCACGACACCTTTTTAAAGCAAATCTCAGCTGGAATCAAATCGTGAAATTGAGTTATTAGTCAGAGGGGAGTTTCTACAGCTGGGAACTACAGGAGATGTTGGGGCAAAATCCAGCTTCACGGGAAGAGTCAACATGTCCAAAACCAGCAACAGGAATGATATTATGGTCTCTGAAACACTGTGGGAAAATAAAAGCATCATGATTCCACCATCTACATTAGAAAAAAGAGCAAAACTCAGAAAATACACATTTCCTGATGTGATGGTTGTGTTCCTGCCTTCTCGCTCACTCTGACTTTCTTTGACTTTATGATTTACACCTTTTCATGTAAGTCCGTCAAACATTTATGCACCATTGCCTTTAATCCAAGTCCCAAATAATTTGATATCTCAAAATGTTCAGTGTTGACACTTTTAAGATGATAAGGGAGCAGACAATCTATTGTGTCACTCACTGTTTCATGTTTAAATGATCATATTTGATAAGACTTTCAGGATTCCAGCTGTTTTTGTTACCATGACTTAATCAACTAATTTTAAAATAAAAAAAATATTACATCTCGATTTTTAACAACATTTATGTCAAAATTCCACAAGTTGGAACAAGTAAAGTAAACATTTTTCTTTAGCCTATAGATTGAACTGCTAATACAATAGTAAAAAAATAAAAGCAGAAAAACAATTTACTTTTTGTGACACAAGGAAAGGACTGCCAAAGAAGTCGAGGACATGCAGAACTTTATCGTTCATAGACATAAAAAAAAATACCAACATCTATTTTCATTTATACATTTCCTTGTGTCAAAAAAGTAAATTGTTTTTCTACATTTGTTTTTTTTACTATTGTGTTAGTATTATATTTACTATTGTATTTGCAATCAAATAACTTAAGACATTAAATAAAACTGAAAATTAAAGATAGAGGAGTAAATATGACTAAACTGCAGAAAAGGGCAGTTCAGCATAACCAGGTTTAACATGAACAATTTTACATTGTAGTCTGATTTGAAATTAGGAGTTATTAAGCCACTGAATGTAATGTGTGACTACAAAGTGACTGAATGAATCTGGACAGTTTTGGGACAGACTTCAAAGAAATAGACCTTTGAAAGTAGACAGACCTTTGGACTGAAGAAGAGGGTTGTCTTGGCTTATTTTAAAAATCTACAGCATCTAAAAAGAATTGATTTTATTTTTTTTGGAGCAGAATTTGACAGACAAATATATGGAGTGGACCCATAATAAGAAGCTGCCTAATATCTTGACACATGCCGTCTTAAAGCTCTTTATAGGGGGGTACGCAGCATATAAATGAGCAGTCTGGTATTTAAACAGGTCGTTCAGTTGAATGACTTTGGACTGTTGATCCGAAGTTTCTAAAGTCATTCACCTTCTTCTCCTCTGCGCCCTGTAACCTTGTTGTTCCTCTTGCGTTCCTCTCGTTCGCACACAGATACTCCATCTTGCTGCTGCTGACTTTCATTCCACTCATTCCAGAACAAACCTCCCCCTCTCTAGATGTTGCTCCACCTGCTCTCACTACAGATCACAGTGTCATCTGCAAACATCACAACCCACAGAGATTCCTGTCTAACCTTCTCTGTCAGTCTGTCCATCACCACAGCAAACAAGAAGGAGCTGGAAGTTCATCTGTTCAGATCCACCTCTCCCTCCTTTGTGTCCAACCTGTCATACAAGTTCTCATACACTTATAAATAATACACTTATAATAAAAAAGCAAACACATCAAGCTTAAATCGAATTAAATCTTTCTTTTTATTTGTATTTCCATTTGCTCTTATAAGTATACGTGTTTGTTTACTTCTGTTTCTTCAGGAAAAGCATGTAGATACTTCAAAAGGAACAATGTGCTTAGAGAATGTCCCTTGGCTAATAAAAGTGTAATTAAAAGGGTGGTAAAAGGTCACTTGAGCCAACCTTGACAGTATTTTTTTTAAAGTAAAACTTTGGGGCTATTCTTAATAACATCGAGAGTTCTTCCCCTCTGACGTCACACCAGGCTCTGGTAGAAGGTATAAGCTTCAGGCTTCGGTGTTCAAAAAAGTCTTTGAAATAAATTCATAGCATAATAATAGAACAGTATAGTTTATAGTTAAAGTTTATTTATGTATATGGCGCCTTAAAATGACCTTGGTCACACAAGGCGCCGTACACTAAAAGCTTGATAAAAAAAACCAGCAAAAATGTTAAAACAATGAAAGATAAAAAAAACAAAAACAAAACAGTAGATCAAAGGTAAATAATTAACTTCTTTTTAAATGATCTCATAATGGAGTAAATAGGTCAGAAGGCAACTTTTTAACAGGTTTTTGAAACACTTTCAGGTCCTCCAGTCTGAAGGAAGAATGTTTCGTCCTACATTTTTGTCATTACTTGTAAATTTGCAAAGCTGTATTTTTGGTCGTGCTGGATGATGTTGTAAGACATAAATCTTCATTTTACAAGTAAATACAATAAAAAGACATAAAAGTTCCAAATTTTACAATAACAAATGCAGGTACAGAACTGAGCAGAACATCAGGACTGACTCGAGTTGGGCGACATGGTCAAAAAATAAAATATCATAGTTTTTCACACCAAATTCTATTTTCAATTTTAATGATTTTTTTTCTCCTTCCTTTTACTTATTGACAAAATTACAAATGACAGAATATAATTAACAAAGACTGCTATATTTTAATATCTCATTTGGAAATATGCTCAAACACAAAGTTCAACTTAAAACAAGCTGTAAACATGTTTGTAGATCATATTATTGTAAGCTACAGCTAGCTTAAGCGTCTTATAAAGAGAAACACTTGTTTTCCGTTTCCGCTGTTGAAACAAATTTGTCATACTCCCGCTTTTGGCAGCTATTTCCTTCAGATTTTGCTCCGTGTGGTTTGATTCTCACAGCACCACTGGTCAACATTTCATTTTTTACTCACCAGCCAAGCTAGCCGGTAGACAGAAAAAAGATGGAAAAGAAAAGTAATGGTGTTCTTTAAAAAAATGATATTATGTTGATTGAGAGAGAGGACGTCACAACATATTGAAAACATAAGAAATAACAGCTGTTTTAAGTGAGTTTGATTTCTATTTCCTTTGCCGTCTGCTTTTGGCATTTCTACACGGTCTATGAAGTGATTTATTTTCTATCACAAATGAGTTGTTTTTTCTCTTTAGCACCGCTAAAAAGAGCCCCTGTGACCCCTATGAGGAGGGGTGTCAGTCAGTCACCTTTTATCTGAACCATTGACATATGTAGAGAGAATGAAAATTATTTTCTTATTATTTTAAGAAAATAACATTGCTTAAAAGTAATTTATGAATAGTATGAACACATCTTTAATGTGATCTATCTGTAAACTAAAATTCAAAGATGCTGAGAAAACAAGGACAGATTTACAAGAGGGCTGCAGATTTTTCCTAATTCTGCCTGTAGGTGATTCATTGTTACATTTAATCCTAACAAAAATAGCCTAAAAACATTATGTTTCAGATTTTTGTGTCATGGACAGTAAAGATGCAGTGCTCTCATGAAGGGGGGGCTTTTTGAGTTCTATAATGTTTGATACTGCTGATAAAGTTTTATTCAAAGTGGATTAATGTCTGTTATTGTATTTAGAAAATATCATTTTTATGAATGTCCAGCTGGGTGGGCTGACTTTACTTTGAACAACGGAAGTCCAAGAAAGCAGAGAGCTGGGAAAATAAAATCTCGATTTTTCCAACAATAAATCGTCTAAAACAAAAAAAAAAATCAAATTAATCGATTAAATCAAGTAATCGCCCAGCCCTATGAACAACTAAGGGATTTATTGTACCACTGGTATGAAAAGTAGAAAGTGCCACATAAAGGCATTATTTAGCCTGATGTCGATGAAGGTTCTCATTCATTCAAGAGATGTTTTGAAGTTGAACATGATTCAACTTTTAGCATTTAGCATTATGAGCATTTGGACGAGGACTAAATAGGCGAAATCGTCATCTGAAGTTCTAAAAATCTTAGTAATTTTTAGTGTATAATTTTTTATAAATCTCCATATTTTTTAGATGTATTTCTGTTCTGTGAAGGAACTTGTGTAGGAGATACGTTTCTTTGTGTTGCAGTGTAATGTAGAGCGGGTAACCAACATCTTCGCTGGGACCTTATGGTGTCAAAGGGCACTGTTCAAGCTCTGCTTTTTAGGGATCACAAATACTTCCATCCTTTTTGACAGCGTTATGGCTGTTGTAATCCTATCAGGTGGTGAGAAAACATTTCCATTGCTATAGCTTAAACATCATCAGAAAGCTGTTGGCGTCTTGCTGCTTCTCACTGTTTCACTGGGTTTCTGAATTAACAGAAAACGGCTTCAAGGAAACTCACAGCTCAGTACTGAAACTGCCCTTCTGACAGATGGTAGTACGGAGCCCTGGGTAGCACTGTCACCACATAGCAGAACAGTTTTGGGTGTTATGCTGGTTGTCTTTGGCATTTCTGAGAACTTGCATATTCATGTTGTTCTGGACCAGCTCCAGTCCCAGCTGACCCTCTGGAGGAAAATGCCACAACAGCTTAGGCCTTTTTTTGACAAATATCTATATTTTTCTTCCAGAGGTGTTGCTGGTTTTTTGTCACATATTTACATTGTTATTAGTTATAACCTCCAAATCTATTACTTTAGAGTGTTGCATATATATAAAAACAATCTGATGCATCAATTTAACCGTTAATTCATGATGCTGAGTTGACTGCATCAGTGATTGCATTGCAGGAGGAATGCTGTGGTGAAACTCAATATTGCTCAATGGATACATGTGTCACAAGGAGCTGAATATTTTCACAGGAAACTGACATGGACATAAAAACATTAAGGGGAAGTGTTTAGACCTGACTGGGTGTTAGCAGCATTCACTGAGAGGTAGAACATCCCATGACCAAGCACCAATTACCAGACAGCCTAAAAAAACAGCTTAATTGGAAATTGTGGCAAAGCAGATCCCAGTGTTTGTTTATTTGTTTATTTAAGGATCCCCATCATTCTTCCTGGGGTCCACTTCTTAAAATACATTATTACAAGAGTTTTGAAGGAAGATTACATTATTACATAAAGTTCTGCATATTTGTAGTCTTTTTAGGTTTTCAAAATTCCAAAGAAACAAACGAGGAAAAAACAGTGCAATGAGATTCCTAAATTAAAAGAGACAAATCAGGTACTTCATGTAATTTCATTAGGAATTATTGATTTAGCTTTAAAACTACTATGACTGCTTATTACTATTATTTCTGGAGGCAGCATATTCCAGTAAAAGAAAAAAAAATGCTCTATATGTGGCTGTTTTTCCAGTGTATTAGTTTGTGGCAAATGAAGAGTAAAAGTAACATTAGAGGCTCACCCTGTGTTAAAACCACATCTATTACAAGTAATAACTGTGAAAACAAGCTGAGGGGTCTTTGCATCGTCCCGATTTTATGTACAGACAGAAACAGACTGCACACAAGTCTGTCATTGACTTTCATCCATGACAGACTTTGATGCATCCAGTGGATATTAGTCCTAAAAGGCAAACCTAGAGCCAGTCTTCCAGCCCTATTCTGCATCAACTAAAGTTTGTTAAGATCTTTTTGGCCAAACAACAGGACAATGGTTCTAGCAACTCAAGACAGAAGGCTGCAGAACCGATCTTCTTGCTTCTGTTGACATATAATTAGTATTGCATATAATTATTAAAGTGTTCCTCCTCATTTTATTAACAATGCCAGTATGTGTGATCTATGATATCGTTTGACCTAATGTCATACCCAACAGTTTAACCTCCTTATCTTTGTAAATTGAATTATTCTGTAACAAAACATGCAACTTTTGGTTTTCTTTGACAGATTGCTTTGAGCTCAACAACAGGAATCTGTTCAAGCCGTTCTGAAGCCACACCCACAACCTGCTGATGTTCCTTTATTTAAACCAGTGAATGAAACAATGAACTCACAAAAACAGGGGAACAGAATGCATTAAAAATGCATAAAGCTCTTAAAACACTCTCTGCTGACATTAATATTAATTGGGTTCAGAGAAATGGTAAAGAATTTATGGCCATCTACCTGAGCACATCTGCTAAATTAGTGAAATTTCTGATATTTTTCTATCTATAAAGGAGCTTCCCTGTTTTGCTGGGGTTAGGTTGCTCAGTCGTTTTCTCAGAATCAGACCTCCACACAACATTTACTTATTTTCATACACAATAGCGTATTACTGCAGCAAGAACAAAGTGCCAAAGCATTGTATTCACATTACACCATGCAGCTGCGGTCAGAAAAATTGTATGTTTAGCTTGTAGTATGGCATTTTTAGTTCATTTGAACCAACATGACTGTATATGTATATGCAGATGACACAGCTGTATCAGTCTCCTCTTCTAGCTTAGTTCATGTTCTTAATTTGCTGCCACAGGAGCTAATGTCTTTTTCTGAATGCGTGTAAAAGCATTCCCATTGGTCTTTTTAATTATAATTAGGCTGTTTTTAGTCAAAATTAAAAAACAACAAAATCCTGTATTGTTTTCCAGGACATAGTTTCTGCAGAGCGGCAGGGGTTCATTACAAATTGTGTTGTGAGCAGAACTGTTGGCGCAAAGTGAGCCCTCCCCCTTCCCATCACCCATATTTTAACACGCTCTCCCTCCATTTTACAGCCCCTCACACGCCCAATCTAACATTAGCGGTGGAAGAAAGATGGCGAGCAATATTGGAGCTATCCAGCCGTACAGTTGATTTTATAAGTGAGTCAGTGTTAGGTTCAAAACCCAAACATTAGTAAATCTGCAAAGAAACACAAGAGAGTTGAGTATGGCTTTCACCTGCAGGGAGAGTGTCAGAGATCGCTCAGTTACAAGCTCCTCTTAACACTCTGCAGACCTCAGTCTCCCCCTGCTTATTTATTGAAAGGGAACACCCTAGTTACATGCTGATTCAGCCACTAAGGGAGGGGAAGACGGGAGCTGGCTGAAGCAGTATTTCAGCATGACACTTTTTGGAGGGCTCAACAGTATAATGAGAGGAAAAGGAGGGGTAAACCGTGCCCCTTCCTGAGATAAGGGTCTGTTGGGTTTAAAACACAGTCTTTGAACTAATAAAAATCCATAAGAACCAGGGCTCACACAAATGAAGAGAGAAAGTTGTCTTTTACCAGCTGCAGCGGGAGAGATAAGAACAAAGTGCTGTTCTTAGCAATCTCTGAACAATCTCTGTCCGTTTTTCCTCTGCTGCTGCATTTATTCAACACAAGGTCAAGGTGGTTCACACACTTTACAACTGTCTGTTGGCATGCAGAACAGAGATAACTGGTAGCAAACCTCCTCCAGGTGCTGGGGAGACACAGTGAGCACAAAGAGTCTTGTTTTTAAAACACACACACACACACACAGCAGTTCTTGATTAATATACCTCAAGACTTAAGCTTATCTTACAGGGTCACAACAAGACCTTGAGGTTTGATAGTGTGCAATTCTGGTATGTCAGGAGTAACTGAAGAAAACAGAATAATAAAAATCATAAAATCTCTAACAGTCATCTCAGGCGAGGAATATGAAGACGTAGCAGAGCAGGGAGCTTGCAAAATGCCATAAAACATGTTAAAAACACCAAAAGCCCCATTTTCTTTGGAGTGGGTTCAAAGTGAAGTTATTGAAAACCAATTGTTTCTGCTATTGATCTCATGTCAACCGTCGGGGAATGGCAATTATTCACTGAGCTCAGTTTGGGCAACGTTGGATGTTTGTTTTTCTCTCCTGAGTCAAACTTTAATTTTAGGTAAAGTTGATGAGAGACTTGAGGTTTTGGTAAATTCAACTCCAACCTCTTGTTGTTTGTTTGTTTGTACAGAGCACAGGATTCTGTCTGCATCCACCACTCACCTAACTCAGGGTCTAGATTGCTTTTTCTTCAATGGAACTTTATTGATTCTCTTATCAAGATTAATAAAGTCAGACACATATCAGTGCCATGGGGCGTATCAACCTCTAAGATGAGGGTGTAATTTTATCTTTAATCAGTCAGGGGAGTTTGGATCTGCCTGGCTTTCACTGGCAGAAATTACACTGAAATGAGCAATGATTGAATAAAGATTAGCATTACCATCAGACATGACAATGGCAGATTCTGAGGGCAAAGTCTTTTTTTTGTCTTTTTTTTTTAACTAAAAATACGTTTACTTTGTAAAATAAGCAACATGTAGCTTCAATTTCGATCCATTTCTCCATCCAGGTGTCGCTTCTACACAGCGCTGTAAAGCTGCTGCATTATACTCAATAACAGTGGCTGGTCGAGAGTTTGGTTCATTAATTTGTTAAAACATTTGCAGTTTTTCACATTTCCTTTCATGTGTGAAATGGATTTCTGAACGTCCCACAATCCCAAACTCAGTGGTGCGTGTTATCCTCTTAAACTGACATAAACAAAGAAAACACTTCACTTTGAACTTAGGTAGTGGAAAAATGTGTGCAAAGTTCAATTGGATACGGTTTCATTTTCTCATTTGTGTGTAAATCATAAGTACAAGAACACATGAATAGATACTAATTTCCTGTTAACCTCAAAACAGATTCATAAAGGTTTTTCCTTTGTGTTTAACCTCTTAAGACTTGTGCCAATATTTGACATCTACACACAGTCACAAGTCCCTAGTTAAGCAGAATTAACTGCGTTGGTAATTTTCTCCCCTTACTGTGTCCAGCTATTTCCCTTAAAGGGATCAGGTGAAATCAGTCAATCAGAATCTGGAATCATCTGATCCATGTAATAAGCAGTGAACATGGAAAACACAGCTGGAAAACAAGCTTGTAAAAGTCAGAGTCAGGCAGCTCTGCTTAACTGTTTTTTCCCTGATGCTTTCACTATGTCAGCAAACATAAATGAGACATTTTAATCATAGCTCAGAAAAAGTGATAATGCATAATAAATAAATAAATCCTAAACAACTTCATCTTAGAAATGTTGTGCATTGAGATATGCAAAACATGAAAAAATGTTGCATTAATATGTCCATGTTATTCATTTTTTCAAAAAATTGGCTGAATTATTCCTTGCATCGGTTTGATGCGCACCATTACAGACTCAATTTTCTAATTAAAAGTTTCTCTTTCAGTTCAATTACTTTATTAAAAACTGCAGATATTGAACCATGTAACTATTCTCTCTCTTGAAAATCTCTTCTCAGTCCAAGGATTTTGTTATCACAGTTCTTATGTAATTGCATGGTTATCATGGTGATTCTTGAATATCAGTTGGCCTCCTAAAGAACAGTTAGTCGTGCGACAGATCATGCAGTTACATCTGCCAGGGTGCATACTGTCACCTCTTCTCTGAGTCTAATAGATTTATATGTATTTGGAACAACATGGATCCTTTTGGCTTTGGGTCATAAAAAAGAAAATAAGGGTGAAATCAAGAATTACGCAAAAAAAACAAAAAAAAACATTTTGGGTTTAAACTATATACTATTAAACTATAAACTATAAACTTAAACTATAAACTATATAAAGATTTAGAATTGCACCTAAGAGTTTACAAACTAAAATGGTTGCATAAATACACTGTAGTTTTTCCCCTCTGTAAGCATGTATTTAATGTGTTCATGAGCGTGGTTGCAGAGGGGGAGTGACGTACGGTTCTCATGATCCACAGTTTTCTGCCAGACGGGCGTGTTGTGGAAAGTCTGGGTCTGGGATGGAAAGGATCAGCAGTAATCTTCCCTGCTCTTTCATGATGCAGTCCACATACTCAGGATCAGATGCGGACAATCTTCCCCCTAACAAAAACAATGGTCCTCTGCTTTTTTATCCCTAGCAACAGCGCACCAGCTGTTGATGGAGGAAGCGACTGATTCAGTGATCAAGGTGTTGGTCGATCATTGTTTTTGGCAGATTGAATTTCTTCAGCTGAAGATAAATCTCAAGGTTCCGCTTGAAATCCTGATTTATGGCGTTGCCATGAAGAAGAAGGACTTTCTTGGGCCTGGAAGATCACATGATAACTTTGATTCTTCTACATCCATATGTACCAGGTTCTGGAAACTAAACTATCACAGCAGACGATACATGTCTCTCCTTTGTTTGACTCATCACTCTCAAGCTAAGTTCACATCGCCCTCAGCAACGTGTGTTCAAATGACCACTTTCAATGAAACGTCCAAATGCATGAAACTGCCTGTTTCAGGCTTCTGCCTTCAGAACACTCATGTTCATTCATGTTCGCTACACACAAACTGTTTTGGGGCTCTACATGCAAAACGCGTGTTAAAAGTTAATCAGGTTGAATTCTAACCAATCAGGAACTCGGATTTGTAGTGAATATAGATGGCGTTGCTTTTAATTCACTGAAGTGTCAACTTTTTGTAAAATGATCATGAAGTCTTTCATATACTGTAATACTGTAGAGCTGTGAAAGTAAAAGCCTGGAGAAAGATCTGCACCACTTCAACATTTCACAAGTCCCTTTATCTTTACGGATATTACTAGAAAACCTTAGAAATAGACGAAGATCTCCTCCCTGCTCGTTCAGTGTGAACACCATGGGCTAAAAGAACTTTCTTGAGCGAGCGTCAAATGCCCAGTGTGAACGTGCAACATCATAGAAAAGCTGGATGAGGGTGGTGTCATCAGCAAACCATCTGAACTGTGAGATTGGTTTGGTTCTATTTTGGTAAGAAGAGTAGAACGAAAGGAACCGCAGCCTTGAGGGAAGTCCATGCAGAACATCAGGGAAGTGTTTACAGAGACTTTTCTGCTGCTTGGTGCAAAATACATTTCCTGCAGTGGGTTAACCCCTTGAAACATTGAATGCACTTTTACACAGTTTGACTGGGTGCGAGTTTAGTCACTCAGCAAATTCAGGTCACACATGTAACAAATATTTCACTTGCCACTGCACATCAAGTTCCCCCATGGGCTCCAATCAGCACCAGCCTCTCCTGGCTGTTCTCACAACTGACGCTGCATCTACACTTATACAGTTCACACTGCTGTACAAAGCTGAGGGCACATTTTTTTTTGTCAAACACATAAAAGCACTTTCCTACTGAAAAAGGAGCTCTTAGTTTTTAAAATCATATATTATTCTCTGTTCGTTTTTTTTACGTTGTTGCATTGGAGAATAAGACAAGAGTGGCATTGGAGTCTTTTCATCACCCTTAAATGAACAATCAGCTAAGATTTTCTCCTGCATTTTTATATGAATAGATCTAATCACTCCAATTAGAACTTCTATTCATTTTTTACAGATTTGCAAACAGCATCTTTACCAAGGTGCAACCTGTTATAGATTATTTTAAATTTTCCCGAGAAGCTTCTTTATTGCTGTATTCATGTCTGAGCAAACAAGTATATTGTGTCTCACTTTCCCATTTCAAAATCACTTTCCCACTCTATCTCAAATTAGCATATTCACACTTTACAGCTGAGAGGATGGGGCAGCGTGCCAGTCAAGCAGTTAGCAGTCCCTTGGTAGTGTACCTCTGAGAAAACTGAGGTTTTGCTGTGGCCCAGTTAACTGCTATCCAACAACCCTAGAACTGTGCCTCAATTGAAAATGAATAAAAAGCAAAAAGGCTAGCAAAACCTCAAACTGCAAACAAAATTATTAAAAAAAAAATCATGTCAGGTTTTGTGAGGAAAATAGATGCAAACTGGTTACTGCTTGCAAACAGAAACAATTAAAATGTATGTAATTTTGTGACAGTTTTGTTCAAAAATATCCTGCTCAAAGAACAGCTATGGTGTCACCATGATCTTCTTAACACTTTGGGCTTTTATTCATTTTTTTGCCAAAAAAGCCAACTTTGCAAGAACTGTTTGATCATTTTGACTGACTATTCTGCATTACAGACCTAATGATTTTTTTAGGCTTAAGTCAGAAAATTCATTTTTAACTTTGATATAGTTGAGCTACAGTCCACTGTTTCCCATCTGAAGATGTGAAATGAAGCCAATCGATCCACAATCCTGGTCAGCTGGCCCCACCTCTTCTTTTTTTTAATTAAATTTGATCTGCTTTCATCTTAACTTATGTTTTATTCATGGAATGTTGTAAGACACTCGGATTAGCATTAGGACATGTAAAAGAAAGATTTAATTAAATTGATCTGCTCTCAGTATCCTCAAAAAAGCGAACCAAAGTAGCTCACTCAAATGTCACTTCACTGATCCCAACAAAAGAAAAATGAAACTTTAATATCAAGATAAACTCTTAACCACATACATAGTAAGGTAATAAGAGAAGTAAGGAATAAAAAGACCTTCTCAGAATTTCTCATTTTGTAAAAAAAAGTTTCAATAAAGAGTTTTGGAGAAAGAGAAGAGAAAGATCATCTTCACTTGATTTAAGGATGTTTCATCCTTAAATATGAAAACATTTTTTTAAACATGACTTAAACTAATTGTTGCTGTTACTAAAACACTGGTTAAAGCAAAGACAGGGATTTGTTTTGCTGGAAATAACAAAAGCAGGTCTAGTTTAACAGTAGATTTTAATAGTATCTATTTTTTTGTTTTATCAAACACTGGTAATGTTAGGTTGGGGTTGTGAGGGGCTGTAAGCTAGCAGGAGTGTGAGCAAAGGGATGATGGGTAACGAAGAAAAGCTTGCTCCATGCCACCAGTCCAGCCAATAACTTAGAGGTGAATTTCCATTGAACTCCCACCATTTCTACAGAAACTATAAGTCCTAGAAAATGACAGGTTTTTAATTTTAGCTTTAAAAAAAAAAGTCTAATCATAATTGAAAGACCACAAGGGGAATGCTTTGAAAATACATTAAACGGTGATTGGAGTGGGTCTTTAAATGCTTTGTGGGCAATGATTAAACTGAAAGCAGCTGTAAGGATAAAAAAAAAAAAAAAACTCAAACCAGGTGTGATAGTAACACAGATAATATGTGGTAACAGAAACAAATGACTAAGAAAAGACAACCTAACACAAATTAACTCAAAATAAGATAACTGACATGCCGACAGGAAGAAAGCTTTTATTTTGATGTTTGCAATCAGTCAGACTGCAAATTGACTTTATGTAGAGGGAAGACCAACAGTTAAGCTACGCATCACTCAGAGAATGCATACAAATGACCGATGCTAAGTATTAACAAACCTTATGAGCTGTTTGTTTGAAAAAAATATCCTGAAGGATTTTTCCATAGAAGCATTTTTTAAAATTAATTTATGATTTATTAGTCAACTTCTGTTTTTTTTTTTTTCTTGTGTTTATGAGGTTAGAGTGGAATGACTTCAAAAGGTACTTGACCTAACAAGCTAAATAAAAGAAAATGCAGGTCCAACCCATATAGTTTGATTTAACCCAAATGGCTCATCAGCTTCATTCATTCATTCATTCATTATCCCTATCGCTTTATCCCTTTCGGGGTCACGGGGTTGCCGGAGCCTAACCCGGCTACTCATGGGCGAAGGCAGGGTACACCCCTGGACTGGTCGCCAGTCTGTCGCAGGGGCTCATCAGCTTCCACATGACATATTTAATACTGCAGGTCTGGGTCACAGGTGCATACTACGAGTCATGAGACACAGATTGTTCAAATTGCAAATACATATAGAGCTTTATTTATAAAACTACAAAAAGAATAGGACGTTTTACTTTTTAGAATGTTATTGATTCCATAAGGAGGAAATTATTTTGTTATCAAAACTTTGTTGAAAATCGAATAAAACAGATACAAATACAGGAATGGAAATGAGTCCATTAAAAGAAGCAGATACACCAATACACTCATTGGGTGTATATGGTGCATGTCTGTCAAAAAAGGTTGATAATAAAAGAATAAATAAACAAAAACAGCTAAGCTAACTATAACTTAAAAGGGATAACTGGCAGCCAACTATAGAGGCAGTAAAAAAAACAAACAACTACATTTTAAAAGTTATTAGGATCAGAATACTCAACTGTGTTTTATTTATTTAGTTTTCTTTTAATTTGCCGCTACAGTCAGCAGCCAATTAGCCCACTTTAGCTTCACGTTAGCTTAGCTGTTTTTGTTTTGTTACCCTCCTTTCATCAACCTCTTTTGACAGACATGGACCTTTTTTCATCATTTATATCTGCTACTCATTTTTGGAATGCTTTCCACCACTTCTGGGTCTGAAACAATCCGCTAGTGCATTGTTTACATGATAAGCTATTGTCGCCTAGCAAGGACAAAATACGGCCTAAGCAGTATTAAAATATGTTTATACGCATGCACAATTTGAATAATGTGTATTTCGTGACTCGATGTATATGCCTGTGACCCCATGACATATTTCTGTCATTAACAGGAGAAACTTTGCATTCAAGACAAATAAAAGTCGTATTCAAAACAGACATGTTAAATGTAAAACTAAATGTTATATTCATATTTTTTGCAAAGTTGTGCACAAAGTATTAATTTGTGCACAGCGTCTTATGAATACGTTTCCTATTGACAGTTATCTTACCCCATACGGCATGCTCTTCCGTTGTGTAGTGCATGATAACAAAATCGTATTACCCAGACAATGTTCTCCTGCTTGTTTAGTTTCTGAGTTTCCCTGGGGGGGGTCACAGACTTAGCACACACTCTTTTGCTCAATTTCTCTCACCAACTGACTTCTATACTGCTGTAAGCAGCCAGAGTCTGACAGCAAACAAGGACCAAAGTGTTTGTCTTCACAGTTTTAGCCAGTATGTCACGAGGACACGGAATTAAAGCAGGAGTCCTTGTGAGATGCAGCTGTGGGTTTCCTCTTTGATCTTCCTCAGGCTGTGTTGGTCACTCTGCTTCAGTGGTCATAACTTCAGGCTTTTACAGAGAGAATCTACTCAATGTTCAGCAAGAATAGACAGACATACTAGGCTATTACCCAATCTCCTTTTCCCACAAATTGTTCTGGGACTAATACGTTCAAGACATACGCACTGAACCAAACAGTTTAAATATAAATCTGAGTTCCTGAAATAAATGATCCACACTAGACATTTTGTCGCTTAACTGACAAGCCAATAGCACTTGTGTTTGGATTAATGTCACTTTATTCATTCCTAATTTGGTATCATCAGTGAAGTCAGTATCTTGTCTTGTTCAAACTTGTGGAATTCCTTTGAGCTCCTTGAAAATACTATGGTGCTGCTATAGCTTTGAAAATGGAAGATAAAACACACCATTTAAGGATGTGTTTTCTTAAAAGGAGTCAAAGTTACATTTTTTATTGAATAAATAATCTCTGGAAAAGACAAAAGAGGTGACAATTCGTCAGAATGTCGGTGCACATCTGCAGTTATCAGTGAGGGTTTCCTTGTAAACATATTTCAGTTAAATCTTATTTATAGTTTCAGCAGGATAGTTGCATTGCTTCATCTTGTTTACACTTTATGAACAAAAGCAGGCTCCCTCCCAGATATAAACATCTGCTTGTACTAAAAGCCACTTTCACACGGACAGATATTAGAACATGTCAAAAGTAATAGTCTTTACAAAAAGAGATGTATTTAGAAGTCTGTTTTTTTGCTCGGCGGGTTGCGAGCTCCCTGCTCCACTCCATGCTGATGCATCCACTTGCAGACAAACAGATCCATAAACATCTTTGTTTTCCTCGTCTGAACTGGCATCGGCGTAAAGCTGTGTGGCTGGATAGCCCCATTATTGCTCACTATTTTTGTTGCACCAATAATGGCCGGTTGGGGGTGGGAGGGACTGTATGCTAGCAGGAGAACATGTAAACAGAACGCTCTCAGCAATGGGGAGCGGAAGTAAGGGCGTGCTTTCTCTGTGTGCTTTCTCTGCGTCAACAGTTCCGCCCACAACTCAGAAGCATTTTTTATGAACTACTGCTGCTCTGCAGAAATTATGTCTTAGAAAAAAATGTTGGCTAAACGCGGCGTTATCATAATTAAAAGACCATTGGGAACACTTTGAAAACAGACCAAAGGGGATTAGATACATGTGCTGTCATTTAGGCTGCAATCATCTTATAGTAGTAGTTTACACAAGGCCTTGATTAGGTATGCTTTCAAACAATCAGTGTCTCACGGGGAGATGATTGTTCAGAGGCTTTCATAACTCACACCAAAACAGCCTAACATTTCATCTTTGTGATGCTTTTTGGTGCAATTTGCAATAGTCAGATACCTGCTCAGGATCTGTATTTATAACTGGAAAGGACAAATTCTACACATGGAAGACCAGAGTAACCTGTCAGCCAAAAGCTAAAGCATTTCATTTTTCTAAAAAGTTTATAACTAATTATAATTTTTGTGACCACCCAGCAACTTTTCACAGTTTTTTAATATATCTATATATATAGTATACATTTATAGCTGAAACTCGACTTATGTTCCAAAACTCTATGGGGCTTAATGCACCAAGCCTGTGGGCTGTAGGCAAAGTCTGACACTTTAGTCATTTTGCTGTGCAACACATCGTCAGCGCAGTCAGACTTAGCTGTTTTTTCTTTTTTTTTTTTCATCTACGTGTTGACCTAATGTCTGTGAGGGAGAACACAGAAAAATGTCCAAGTGTTATTTTGGGGGGGTAACCAGTCTTGATGTGAACTGACAAAGCTGGTCCCTGATGTTGCTTTTGTTTCTCTCATCAAATGCTTGTTTATGTGGGGTCATTTTGGGTGAACGAAGAGCTGACCTTTGGAAATCTTAGTTTCTTTTTAATCAATAAAATCATAATTTAAGTAAAAAATGCAAACAACATTAACATGGTTTATTAAAAAAGCAAAAAAAAGGGAAACAAAACTCTAACAAACTGTTTTGTTTTTTTTTTGCATGAAAAGTTGGAATTACATCCATTGGATTCATTATTATTCCTCTCCCCATGTCTCCAAAATTTCTAGCTGACCGACCCCGAAACCCATACAAAAGCTGTCTCTTTCTCTAACTTCAGTTCGGAACAGCTGCCTTCTTTTCACTTTAGATTTATATCTTTATTATAAATTCCCTGTTTACTGAGCTGGTCAGGAAAGAATATGTTCATTCCAGTCATGTTGTTTATTCTTTTACTACAGAGCTATTTTTATACATGCTCTTATGTAGTGGCATTTAACGCCATGGGGCATATTTCAGTTTATAAATATGAAAATAAATATTAGTGCATATTTTTGGCTGTAATTCACATATTCTACTTGAAAGTGTTGAATCATGATTGTTCAAGTTAATTTCTCCACCTAAGTTACCTAAGAGAGTACAAATTAACTTCCTTTATAAACGTATCTGAATGTTGATATTCAAGCACACATTTTTAATTTTAACTTTTATTTTTGCAAATTTGTTGTTTACAGGCTTTTTTGATCTGTCTTATTTGATAGATCTTTTCAGAGCTGGTTGAAGACGACAGCAACCACAAGGCAGTTTTTTTTTTTCAGAATGGACAGCAAAATGTAAATGAAAGGAATTAATGTCAGCACTTCTTGGTAAGTTGTAAAAAAAAAAAAAAAATCAGATCTTTTAAAAGTGATCGGAACAAACCAATGAAAACTTTTTCTATAAAGCTTTTTCTATTTTTATTATTTAACCTTTTATTTACCCAGGCAATAATGATTAATAACAACATTCTAATTTGCATTTGTGGCCTGATTAAAAACAACGTGATTTTCAGAAAAAAAGTATGTTTCAAACCTAAAAACCAAAACAAACATCTTCGCATAAATAAGACTTTATGAAACTTGGTACATTCAAAGTACAGTTAGTGTATAATACAACAGTTTTTCTCCCAGATGAACTAGACATTCTTTTAAAGACCTACTTGAATGAAAATTGTGTTTTTAACATCACACTTTGGCGTTTTTCTAATGATGGAGGACATGTAAAATGAAAATTGATGTTAAAACTGCATCTCTGACAGGTTTTTGAATTTTGGCTAAAAACAGCATAATCATGCTAAAAGGACCACTGGGAGCGATTTGAAAATAGGTCAAAAGATGTTTGGAGTGGTATTCTAAAAAGCAAAGCATGTAGAATTTTTGTCATCACAGTTTTTCTTCAAGTAATATGCCTGCCACAACACAATAGGATCATGACTGCATGTTATCCGCTGAGTTGCAGAGATGAACTCAGTATTCACATATTCTCTGTGGCAATAATCAAGTGGCAAACACAGCTTGGAGCAATGGCAGCAATAACTTATCAGACAAAAACACGTCAATGCATTTGTTAAGAAGCAAAAAACAATATGGTGTTGTGTAATCAAACACAGCCAAGATGCACTTACTGAACACAAAGCAGAGCTGAGGGAGGGGCTGGTCACTAAAACTAGGAAGTTTCTATAGTAAAACATCCATGATGGACATTTCATTGTTCCTGTTTGTTGTTTCTAGACAAAAAAACAAAAAAAAAAAAAAAAAAAAGAATTTCTGAAAATCATGTTAAAAACATAAAAAAGGCAGATATTTTTATTGGATATTATATTTTTAATGATGCTGCAATGGACTGGCAAATTATCCTGAGTGTTCCCACCTTGATTGGGATAGGCTCCAGCACCCCTATAACTCCTGGAAGGGATGAGGCCGGTTTAGCGAATGGTCAGATTGATTATTTTATACAAGTTGTAGTTAAAATCACTTGGATCATTCTTTAGGCTATTTTGGGAGGATTCCCAGTGGTTGTTTGATTATGATTGTGCAGTTTTTGCCTAAAAAAAAAAAAAAAAAAAAACCCATGTCATTTTCTAGGTCATAATTTCTGCAGAGCAGCAGGGAGCAACCTCTTTCCTCTCCACGTTGCTGAGAACTCCCTGTTTACACTCTCTTAAGCTATTTTACAGCCCCTCATACCCCAAGCTAACATTACAGATGCAACAAAAATGGTGAGCAGTGTTGGAGCTATTCAGACATACAGTTTTGAGACAGATTCCAGCTCAGACAAGGAAGTTGAAGATGTACACGGATCCATTTGTCTATAAGTGGATGCATCAGAATCGAGAGCCTGTGATCCCCAACCTTTTAGTGGTTGCGGACCGGCCAACCTCTGAGGATTTCATCGCAGCCCTGGGGGTGGGGGGTGGGAGTTGCAATAACAAATAAACAGCATACTTAAATGCTGAGCAAATTTATTAATATTAATATACAAAATAACAGCAGTGGAACATCAAACTCTGGTAACATCCTCTGTCTATTAACGTTATGAATATGGTATTATGCCAACAGGCTCAGTGTGAGGGAATTACCTGTTGCGATAAATCCATATTTTAAAGTAGGACTCCTTGTAGCATATGGTTTGTTTGGTTTTTTTTTGTCTTGAAGTTACACCCTTTTCTTCAGTCTGTTCTCCTGTCCCTGCACTAATCCCTTATACATTTGCAAAGAAATGTTCCACATTCAACTCTGTGTTGCACGCCATTTTAGTGCTCAAGTGGCCGAAATGTAACAGAGAGAATTTTGTCATCTTCAAAACCGAAAGATTTTTCAGAGTAAAAGATCGTTTACATGTAGTCATTTTGCTCCCCTGACCAAACTTTACAGCTCAAGTGATCGAAGGAATAGCTGAGAGAATTGGGTTATTTTTCAAAATAAACGATTGAAAATCGTGTAATTATTTCCTCTGCGGCCCGGTCCCAATTGATCCACAGACCGATGCGCGGCTCGGCTGTGGGGGACCACCTTTGTACGTCACAAATGCAATCTTTATCAAACGCCATTTTTCCGTCTGTTCCTGATTCACAACGATTTGGTACAAAAAAACCCCAAAAAACCTCAGAAATGCAATTTTGAGCTGATTTTTTGGATTTGGAAATAGTTTATTTCAAGAAATTTAAAAAAAAACTAAATAAGTAAAACTAAGCTTGATTTTTTTCTTATGAAAGTTCTCCATTATCAGAAAAATGTCTCAAAAAAACTAAAAACATAATTTTCACTGGAGTGAATCTTCAAAGGAAGCTTGGGTTTTTTGAAAGGTCAAAGTTCAGTAAAGTTTTAATTGGTAAACAAATGGCTTATAAATGATGGAATGGAAGTTCAGTTATTTACCCATAAAACAAGGTGGTCAAGGAACCCATGTTATGTCAAAGGAAAATGTCATAGTAGAAAGCAGTAGAGACAATGACAAGTCTTGACCTTTGCTTTTCCAGTTGTTTAGATTGTTACTTCAAGCGCAGTGAAGACTTGAACATGGTCAGATGGAACTGTTACTTCTCCATCAGAGTCACTGAAGTTACTGATGAGGCTGACAGGGCTTCATTCCATTCATGACAAACATTCTTGCTCAGTTTATGCCCATTAATACTTATTGAAACTGGAGCTGGTAGATATCCATGACTTCTGCAGAGTAATTAGACCAATGCTTGAATGCTTTTTCCATTAAATAAACAAGATGGATGTCTGCGGCTGTTAGTCTTGTGTGGAAGAAGCTTGGGTTGAGTTGGTTTTGTTTCCTGTTTATTTTACCTGCAGTGGAAGGTAATCAACACCTCAGAATTTAACTTCCACAAATGGATATATGCAGACGGCACACGTGTCTGAGCAGGGTCAGCCAAATGTCTAGTAAAATTACCAAATGAAAGTGTTTTCTCATTGATAAGATGTAGCCCTGATGCCGGCATGTAATCCAAAATAATGATGGGCTGATTATGTAATGGATAATGCTCAGTGAAGTGAGCATTATCAGAAATTAATGCTCACCATGGTAGCCTAAATGATGCGAAGCAGAGGAAGGGATGAGGCCACTTTAGAAAAGCATCTGAACTGTCAGACCACCAACAGTTTGAGGGGAAAGTTCACTTCTTGCTGTTTGTTTTTGTCCAAAAGATGAAGCAAAATTTTGTTTTAAAGAAGCCTGCGCAGTGATATAGAACATTTAGGCTATGTGACTGGAACTTTTTTTAGATGGGCATTATCAGTACAGATTTTCCATTTTTAATCCAAACCAAGCAGCCAATTTGAATCAAGCATACACCCGGACCATGGCATAATAAACAACTAATCATTGACTTGCCTTGAAAAAATAAAAACAAGTCAAACTTACAGTGAGTGACCTGGTATTCTTACTTGGTTTCCCTCTCAAACAGCAACCAGACCCATAATTGCTGGGCTTCAGATGACAGAAGGAGGCATTGCCTGCTTGGTTTGTTCATAAGTAAGTCTTTTCTATTTTTTTTAATTTATTTTATTTTATTTTTTCAAGTATTTTTTTTTATGTGGTGCACTTGCATTTTGTTTTTTCAAAAAAAGTTTTTTTCATTTAAAAGTTTTCTACGTTGATTATTTTCAGATGACAATTTTGTTTAGATTTTATGTATTTGGCAAAGTCATTTTTTAACAGCAACTTCAAAGTCAGATGCATGGGAAGCAAAAACTAAGTCAGAGAAAGCACATTTCAAAAGTAAAATGTTTTTTTTAGTGATATCTAATGATAGAAAAAAACAATAGTCAATTGTTAGGTTCAAAACCCAAACATTAGTAAATCTGCAAAGAAACACAAGAGAGTTGAGTATGGCTTTCACCTGCAGGGAGAGTGCCAGAGATCGCTCAGTTACAAGCTCCTCCAAACACTCTATCCGATCTTAGCCTCCCCCTGCTTTTTATTAAAGGGAACACCCTAGTTACATGCTGATTCAGCCACTAAGGGAGGGGAAGAAGGGAGCTGGCTGAAGCAGTATTTCAGCATGACACTTCTTGGAGGGCTCAACAGTATAATGAGAGAAAAAGGAGGGGTAAACCGTGCCCCTTCCTGAGATAAGGGTCACAACAAGACCTTGAGGTTTGATAGTGTGCAACTCTGGTATGTAAGACCTTGAGGTTTGATAGTGTGCAGTTCTGGTATGTCAGGAGTAACTGAAGAAAACAGAATAATAAAAATCATAAAATCTCTAACATCAATCAATTGAAAAAAAAACAAAAAACAAAAAAAAAACATCTTAAAGTCTTTTTTTGTTTGTTTCAGGGAGAGTGAAGATGTTCATTGGATGGGATGGATCATGAGATCACTGAGCTGAACAGCTTAGCTTATGATCTTTTGGTGTGTGGGGGATTACCAACTGCTGTTTTTTTTATTAGATGCTGTTGAGTTGACCACTTTAATAGTCAGATGTTGTGGATTTACCCTAAAGCAGGCAGCTGCTGGAAGTCGATCCAGATATCCTAACATTGCTGTGACATGCGTCCTTTTCGGATGAGCAAAGTTATGTTGAACAGCTGCATCTGGATCATCCAGAGCGGCCTGGAGCTTTGTCAAAATAGCATTGGAAAAATTAAACCTACACCAGCTGTGGTGAACAGATGTGTTTTTTAGAAAGAAATAGTTCGAATTGTTTTTTGGTCATCCGAGAAAGATGTTTGTGAGAAGAGCACTATCAAATCATCATTAGATACAAACAGTCAGACTTGTGTCCTCAACAAAATAGTTAAAGTTTTGTGGCAGATCATGGGGCTTATGCTGCATTCACACTGAACGTGATCTGCGTGGCATCCAGTTTCAATGTTAAGACAATTTATAGACGCCCTCAAAGGTACTGTGGCACGTTTTGAGTATCGGACAAGGCACTACTCCCTAACAGCAACGCGTTTTGTGTGGCGTGGGGATGAATCCAGAGTTCAAGTTTCTGAACTTTGGTGAAACTTTGCTTTGCGTCAACCAGTCAGGAACTCAGACTTGGTAGTGACGTGTTGATAAAGTAATCAGTGGGTGGAGGAGAATTTGATCGTTCTCGTCCTGAACTCTAAAACATTTATTTTATTTGTATCGAGACAATAATAAAAAGATCCTCTAATTTTAGTCTCCATCCATGTTCCTCCGCTCATCCGAGAAGTGGGGCAGTAGGCTAAGTCAAAAGATGCCCAGATTTCCCTCTCCCCAGCCACGTCCTACACCTTCTCTGGGGGATCCCGAGGTGTTCCTAGGCCAGCCGACTCTCCAGCGTGTTCTGGGTCTTCCCTAGGACCTCCGACCAGTGGGAGGTGTCCAGGAGGCATCCGAACCTGGCTCAACTGGCTCCTCTCGATGTAGAGGAGCAGCAGCTTTACTCCGAGCTCCTTCCGGGTGACTGAGCTTCTCAACCTATCTCTAAGGTAGCGCCCAGCTACCCTATGGAGGAAGCAGAGTTTGGCCGCTTGTATTTGGGACCTCAGTTTTTCGGTCATGAGGGTTAGGGTTAGAGAGCTCATGACCATAGGTGAGTATTGGAACGAAGATCGACCGGTGAATTGAGAGCTTTGCTTTCCAGCTCATCTCTCTCTTCACCACAGTGGACCGGTACAGCAACCACATAACGGCGAATGCTGCACCAATCCACCTGTCAATCTTGCGCTTCGATCTTCTCTCACTTGTGAACAAGTCCCCAAGATAATTGGCAAACTGAACTCCTCCCAGGACCGAGTTTTTGCTTCCACAACTGCCCAGGCCCCAGCTCGCTTAGACTGCTGGTACCTGTCCGCTACCTCTGGATTCACACAAGCCAGCCAGACCTGAATGGACTCCTTCTTCAGCTTGATGGCATCCTCTACTTCCAGTGTCTACCACCAGGTTTGGTTTTTGCCGCTACAACAGGCACCAGAGGCCTTGCGAGCACAACTCCAAACAACAGCAGAGACAATGGAAGTGGAGAACATGGTCCATTCCGACTCAATGTCACCAGCCTCCCTCCGTACCTGTTTGAAGCTCTCCCTGATGTGGGAGTTGAAGACTTTCCTGACGGACGGCTCAGCCAGATGTTCCCAGCAGAGCCTCACAGTACATTTAGGTCTGCCAAGTCTTTCTGGCCTCCTTACCCACCAACAAATCCAACTCACCACCAGGTAGTGATTAGTGGACAGCCCTGCCCCTCTCTTTACTCGAGTGTCCAAGACACATGGCCGAAGGTCGCCTGAAACAACTAAAAAGTCGATCATCGATCTCCAGGGTGTCCTGATGCTACATGTACTGATGGGGCAGAAGCCCCAGACAGCATAGCTCCTGACATCACTCAAACACTTGAACCCCTCCACCATGTTAAGGTGGCGGTTCATGGAGGGGTAATGGAGGGGTAACTAATGCGGCACAGCAAGTCGTCAAACTGAGTCACGGAGGCGGTGTATGCAAATTGAGGTGGTGAGGTTTGAGGTGGCTCAAACCAAAAAGAGAAGGAACTGGGCTCTCATTTTTATGCAAGAGAGGCTGTGCTTTCAAAGCTGTGCTCTAATTTTGGGATAATATTGAGTAATGGCCTGTAGAAAAAAAATGCGGATCAGGGTAAAGCAGACAGGTGGTAGAGTTCATTTCATTTACCACCATTACCATAAACTGTGGAAAATAGCCTCATGGGAAATAGGTTTAGCACGAGAATGCATTTGTTTAGCTGTGCATGTGTAGATGCACTTTACAACCTCACTGCACAAAAACGGTTAACTCCTTCCAGAGGTGCTGCTGAAGGCGTCAGAGATAACATGTTGTGTGCTTTATTTGTCATTATTCAAAGTTATAGAGGAAAGGAGATCAATAGATCAATGTTTCCCAACCCTGGTCATCAGAAAAACACATTGTTCTTCATGTTTTCCACGTCGCCCTGCTTCAGCACACTGGATTCCCTGATCATCAGCCAGTTATTGGCCGTCATTAGGTCCAAGTCTGTTTGAGCAGGAAGCTTGAAAAAAAAAAGCAAGACAATGTTTCTGGAGGACCAGAGTTGGGAAACTACAATAGATTTTTCACATTTTCAGCTCTATTTCATTTTAAAGGAGTCAATCCAGTTTTATATGAAAATTAGTGCTGTCAATCGATTAAAAAAATCGGATTAATCACATTTTTTGGTTGTGATTAATCACAATTAATTACAATGTTTTACGAGTTAAATTTTATATGACATTATGCAGCTTTTCAACAAAAATAGGTCAGAGAGAACATTTTCTGAAATTTTTAAATGTATAAAGTGTTAACTCAGAAGTTTAATTTGTGTGCACAAAACACATCAACAATAAAATGAGCAGAACTGTAAAGACTTTTATTTCTGCAGTATTTCTCCAAGAAAACAAAGATGCTAATATTCAGCCATAAGAAACAAACATTGTGTTTCTGCAGTTGTGAATACTACTACCAAGTGAATACTATATTCTGATTGGCTGCTGGGTGTTCTAGAAGAAGTTCTGGTTACAATGTTCTACATGTGCAGGCCTTTTCAAAACCAACATTTCCTTCAAACAAGCAGTAAGAAGTGAACTTTCTCTCCTAACTGGTGCTTTATTGAACCCTATCGAGATAATCAGCACGATATATATATAATCACTTTTCTAAACCGCTTCAATTCAAGGTCGTTGCGGGCCCTGTGAGGCGTTGACTTGTTACCATGACAACAGGCCACATCACGTATCAAACAGTCCACCTTTTGTGAAGAAGCGATCTAAACCTAAAAAAATAAAAAGTATAATGTACCAAATATTGATTGAAAAGTTACTTCTTTGTAAGTAACCATGTCAAAAGCGGGACTGTGCCTGACGAAGTGTGCTTTTTCAGAAACTGATGCAAGCTGCATAAGCCAGAACCGGCAAAAGAAACTGCCAAGTCATGTTTACTAGAAGAATTGTAGGAAAAGGAATGTCAGTTATATCACGAATTAAAAACTGTCTGACTTTCTTTTAAGAAATCCATCGGACCTGAACAGTTTTAACACAAAAATATGTCTCTGCTTCACAGCAACCAAGGTTTCTGTACAATGAAGACATCCTATTGATCCAGCAGCTGCTTTAGTGAACCACATTTGCTGCTGGAGCTTTTATGCTGTAATACCCCATATGTCCTTTGTTGATGTGCTCAGTGAAAGTCAACCCCTGCCTGGGAAGTTAAGTGGTCCACCAGGCTGCTCCAGAAACTCTGCAGAAGCATTCAAGCTCCAACTGCAATAATTGTGGATTGCAGAAGGAGAAATCACTACAACTGAATTGGCTTTATGTTTCATATCATGCATTGTTGACTTTAATGAAACTACATAGGTATGTTATCAGTAAGAATCCTTATTACTAAGTGTTTGTAAAAAGCATATCTTTCTAAACAGAACAAGCGGGGACAGTAGAAGTAGGTGACTAAATTTGTCACAAGAAATATGTCATTCCTGAACAAGACGGTGTGGCCAACTGTGCGCGCCAGAAAAAAAAAAGAAAAGAAAAAAAGATGTCTTTCTTTAGAGTGATTTTCTCCCATGGGCTGTTTTCTTAATAGAAGGCATGAGTAATCATTGATTCATTTCAGTTAGCTTGCTGAAAGTGCTTCTTTTTCTTACATTTTCAAGGTTTGAATTTACTGTTAACTATTTTTTGATCTACCAACATTTTTATTCTTTTCCATTTTATGGTGAAAAAGTGTTTTTTTCACTTTGAATTTACAAGTAATTTCCAATTTGGTAATTACTAGTGAGCATCTGTTGGCAATAAATGTTCCTACAAATTAAAATATAAATAAGATAATATACCGAAACATCACAGCTGTCTTTATGGGTAAATTCCTTTATTTGCATTATTCTTAGTCTTTAAGAGCAAGACATATTTTCCTCCGAAGTTTTAAAGGAATTTTGACAGTTTTTGGTTTATTTGTTCATTTTAGGTAGTAGCAATATGCTGTGAAAAAAAAAGCATAAAATGAAAAAAAATAACATGAAATTAATTTAAATAAAGTGGACAAATTTGACTCTGTGGGTTCTGCAGAGTTAAATCGAAGCAGTCTGTTGTCCATTCATTTCTGTGTGTGAAAATCCTGACGGTATTAACTGATCATCAATAAAGATGTTAGGTGGCCCTCTAAATTACTCAGAAGAACAGAAATCCTTTAACATTTTATGTAATGATCCATCCTGAAGAAAAATTGTGGTTTTGGTGTTTTTAACTTATTATTGTGGCATTTTTCTGATGATGGAGGCACTATATAAAGAAAATGAAACTCAAAGTTGCATTTCTGGGTATTGCTTTATGTAAATCATTGTGAATCAGGAGCAGACGAAAAAGTGCTGTTTGAAAAAGATTGTATTTGTGACGGAGGAAATGTGCTACAAGCTCCCGACTCCACTCCATACTCATGTATGTCTGCATTACCTTGCAGACAAATAGATCCATGAACGACTTTGTCTTCCTTGTCCGAGCTGGCATTTGTCTCAAAACTGTTTTGCTGGATAGCTCCAATATTGCACCGGTAATGTTCATGGTTGGTCAAGTGAGGGGTTGTAAGTTAGTGGAAGAGCGTGTAAACAGAGAGCTCTCAGTAATGGGAAGGGGATGTGGGGGCGGGGTTGCTCTGCGCCAACGGTCCCATCCAAAACTCAGAAGTGTATTTCTAATGAACTCCTGCTGCTCTGCAGAATATGTCCTAGAAAATGAAACATTTTTTAGTTTTGGCTAAAAACAGCATTATCATAATGCAAGGACCACTGGGATGATTGGATTTTGATGAATGATGAATGTGCAACAACATATAGCAGTTTATACTAAGCTTTTTGTTAGGTATGCTTTCAACCAATCAGTCTGAAAGGGCGATATTTGTCAAGAGGCTTTCACAATTGACACCAAAACAGCCAAACATTTCATTTTTGTAATGTTTTTTTGGGTGTAATTTGCAATAGACTTGCTCAGTATCTTTATTTACAACTGGAAAGGAAAAATTCTTTTGGATGTTTAAGATTTTGAATTTTTGAGCATCTTTGGATTGTTTGTGTTTGGTCTTTTTTTGTCTAAATCCTTTAGGTTTGGATTATAAAGAACTTGCAATAACTGGTCAACATATATGAGTTTAGGGCAGTTAAAACAGTCATCTGAAAATAAGAGAGGACATAGTGGATGGTGGTATGAGGCTTACTTCGTAATATGACAAAAGATTTTTTCCTTTTATAAAACATCTCTAATCTCATACATTCGTAGCAGATGCTATGATGATCACGGGGTCACTAGATTTTAGTGCTTGTCTAATCTGTCTAAATATCTGAGGCAAAAAAGATGTGAAAACAAAATCGTAACAAATAATGTTCACTCTAAGCACTCTATGGTTTTAAAGATTTGTCGATAAAGCTGGGGACAAATGGATTGCAGCACAGAATGAATGTGACAATGACAGGACTGGATGCTTCTGTTAGCTTGTTTAGCTGCCATGTTAGGTCTTATCAACCCGGGCCACTCAAGGGCGTTTTGGAGCAGCCGCATGTGAAGGAGGTCATGAGCTGGAGGTGGCAGGTCACGCTCCATTAGATCTAACTTTGCAAAAAACGTAAGACACAGAGATCCTTTTACAGATTTTTTTTATGTTAGAGTGGCATCTAATTCGCAGTGTTCCTGTTCAACCCAACATTCATAATTTTGATTTTGGTGACACTAAAAAGAAAAAGTGACACAAAAAGACAGTTCTGAAATCCTTAGAAGTGTAAAAGATGTTTCTCACCCTGTAAACATTTAAGCTTAGCAACACATAAATATGGTTAAACTTCTTTAATTATCTTTAAACTTTTTTGTTGCCTATAACTATCAATATCACTAAACACAGGGCCTAATACTCTATATTATAACTATTTGTAAGTTTTTAATATAATTTTTCTTACATTTGTATAATTCCTTTTCGTTTTCCATTCCTTTTTTTAATGTCACTCTTTTTTATCGTCTTGTTTGTGTGATTTTTACTACAGGCACTCCCCTTCCTGTGACAGTGAGCTTATGTTAATCCTTTTTTTTTCAAGAAATAAACCAATTATTTTATGTTAAGACCAAAGTGTTTTGGGAATAACATTAAACTCATATTTTCTGCATGCATACACCAATAAAGAAACTATCTAAAATAAAAAAAGCATTTTATCAATCTTTTTTTTGTTCCTTTTTTATATTAATCATTAAGAAAACCTGTCCGTGCTTCCAGTTTAACATATTCATGTCTCATGACCCATCGGCCCATTTATTCAGTAACCAAGTGCATTTCTTTGAACATTTAGACATTTTCTGAGTATAGGAGTAGGAGTATACAAGAAACAGTCGAAAGTTGGCAGTTTTTCTGGCAGAATAGCTGAGAATTGTTGGCATTTAACTTGTCAGGTGGGGATTTCACATTTCATTCCATCCTTCTTTACAAGACAAAAGTGTAGTTGAGCTGGATTTACTTACTGCATTGATTCATTCCTTAAATGCAAGATTTGTCACCCACACAAACTGACTCATTAAGTGGTTTCAGTGTGAATATAATACATCGACTCTAATAAAAGGCAGGAGAAGTCTTTCATGCTCAATGCACAGATGGTTTGCCAGAAATGTGCCTTTCCTGCTCTGCGCTTCATGTTAGTCCTGCCTCAGTGGAACAGCTCACAGGGGCAAACCTGATAAGCTGCTTCCTCTTTCTTTGTGTGCACCGTCCCTTCTTCTTCTTCTTCTTTTTTTTTTTCCACAAACACGGTGTGAGATATTTGCCTGAAGAGTTTTAGAACTTTATCTTTGAAATGCTAATATTAGCTCAGGCTACTTAAATGCGCAGCTTTTTCCAGCCTTGTTTGCAAATGCAGCACAGTTGTGAAATTTTGGATGTTTTAAAAACAAATGTGAAATTTGAAGGGGATTCAATCTCTGGACTGCTGAAAACACCAGCTGTCTGACCGGCTGGGATGTTACCTCTGACGTTGCTGACTTGCATCATGGGAGGAATTTATTAGCAAGTCGGTCATTTTCAGCCATGCCAGTACGCTGCTGATGCCATTGCACCCACTTCCAGCTTGGAGCTCCAGAACAGTTTCCTGTGATTGCTTTTCCACTTCCAAAAGGTTTTACGAAAGGAAAAACAACATTTAAGAAAGGCAGATACCTTCTGTTGAACTGCACATGCTTCAATTATTTACACCACAAAAAAGTGGAATTGCTCTGTGACCCTTCAAATAAAAAACACAACATATTTTATCTTCACATTTGCTGGCTGCTTTTTTACATGATGTATTTGGTTTCTATTCCAGTGTGTCAACTTTAAATATGGCCTGTAGCTGTGGCATTTAATCAACAATAGTATATTCCTGCTGTTGTGTAAATTTAGCCTTTTTTTTTTCGTCGGCCATGCCAACATGAGGTTCTTAACCATTTGTGTATCCCCCTTTAAAACAAAAATTTAGATTTAGATTTAGATGTTCTGCGGCAAACTTCCAAAAATAAAAACAACCATGGAAACATTTATTAAGATATATGCGCTCTTTGAGGCTCATCAGCTTTAACAAAAGTTTGTGTCACCTTTTTACACTGCCAAAGCCCCCATAAACATAAAAGGGGAGGGATTTGGAAAACGTAATATTTGAAGGATTCAGTGAGTCATGTGTATAAGTGCAAACATGTCAAACATGAAGAGTAATTATGACATAATTTACATGTGTATGAGGGTGTAAATGTATATCTAGATGCAAGTCTTTTTCTTTGTTTTCTTCTTTTAAATTTTCTTATTTTTCACTCAATTAATCACTGATTATCTGAGTTTTGATGTATGCTTGTATAGAAATGCATTCCTTATATCTGTCTTCTTGTTTTTTTTTCTTTTTGATTTGATTGCTTGAAATAAACCAATTCCAATAAATAAGACAGCAGTTTTGTTTAAATAATCCTAATTAAGTAGGCAAAAATGTCAAATAAGGATTGACAGTTAAAACCAGAAATTGATGGCTGACTAAAAAAAGTGGACAGAGTCTCAAACAAGCTCTTGGCCACAGGGGATGAGAAAACCACTCCTGGGTTTATAGTTTTTTTTGCTAATGTGTGGTAAACAAGCAAAACAGCCACACATGAACGTTGCATCAATCAATTAGAGACATTTTCTGCTCAACAAATGCTCACATTTACACTTAGGGGCAAATTAGAAACACCAATGAACCTAAGAAGCAGGATTTTGAACTGTGGGAGGAAATTTGAGTCCCCATTGAAAGCTTGCGCATGCATGAGGAGAACACGCAAATTCCAACCAGAAGGGTCCCACCTGGGATTTGGAGCAGGGCCTTATCACTGTGAGGCAAGAGCGCTAACCACTTTGCCACATCGCCACCTTACAGACAAAATGAATTTAAAACTGGAAGTTTAGAGTCTCTTCCCTTCATGAAACTCACATTTAAAAACAAAGCCAAAGTCAAAAGTTATGTCTGTCACATGACCTCCTGCTGATGTGTCATTGATATAGCCAAAAAAAATAAAAAATACCAGTGACGTGCAATCACATGCAGGTATGATGTTCACAGTCAGCTTTACAAACATATGATCTCACAGAGTAACTTAGTCACCATTTGATTGGCAACACTTAAAGTGTGTAGATTACCATTTCATTTCAATATTTTCTTCTGTATATAAACTTTAACAAAGAAAAAAAAATACAAAAAATTGTAATCATTGACTTACTTATACTCATAAATGAAGTCCATGCACCACTCCTTCTGAGTCACGTGTCTAAACAAATTCCTGAGTTTAAACACGTGATCCTCCATTTAGAAAGCGATGCAAAACAATATTAAAGAATCACTGGATGGCTGCACTTGACTTACTGGTACCACGGCAAATTCTATTCTTTAGCCAGGGTGTCACATTCTCTGGCATCACTAGCACCCTCTGCCTTGAGGGAGGCGTACTGCTTGCCTCACCTAGTGTATTTTTAATGTGCATTTTTAGTAGATAAAAAAGACTAAACAGGTCACAAACTGGCACCAATGTAATCAGACCGTTGGCCAGAAATAAGCAAATGAGGTCATTAAAAAAGTGTATTTTGTGATAACAGAAAGACTGACAGTAAAGAGGATGCATCAGCTGCAGCTCCAGTCAGTTTATGCAGCGCAGGGGAACTCAGGTCGGAGGTGACACTCAAATGTATTTGAACAGGAAACTCATAAATCTGCTGCTTTTTTACCAAACAAACATTGAAAATCTTCAAGGAAAAAAGTATTCATAGAATGCGCAAAACACTAAACTAAAACTAAAACAAATATATATATATATATATATATATAATTTAAAAAATGATATTCATTTTATATTAGTTTTTTATTTTTTAAGCTGCGTTTTACAGCCTTACCTGCCTTCCCTGACTGCACATCACTGAAAAACGAGGAAAAAAAGTGTTCTTATGTGGCAACAAGAAGAAATAAAGAAAAATCTACTGCTCAGTGGGAAAACGATCAGCAAGTTTCAGATGTTTCTGAATCTCAGAAAACATGCTTTTCCATTCATGTGACTTTTTAAAGACCCATATCTGTTTTTCTACACGTGGTTTGATGATCCTAAAGGCACGTGTATTGTTAAAAACAGAATGATTAGTGTTTTTTCAGGTCAGGAATTGAGTTTGAAGCACAGAAAAGGCAGGAGAAAGACCCCCAGGAGGACCTGGGCATGCAAGCCTTAAGGGGGCACTTCAAAATAGTTCACACCTCTATTCCAGCTCTTTAAAGAAACACTCCAATCATCTTTATATCTATTTTCAAAGCACACGTGGTCTTTTAATTATGTTCTTGCCTTATTTAACCCACAGAAAAACCTGTGGGGTTTTTTTCGGACATAGTTTCTGCAGAACACCAGGGGTTCATTAGAAATTTGTCTCTGATTTGTGGGCAGGACTGTTGGCACGAATCTCCTTTTTGCTGAGATCTCGGAGCAGGGAGATTGTGGCCCGTCCAGCCTATTTTTTTTACATCATGAATACGATCTTTTTCAAACGGCATTTTCTCTGTCTGCTTTTGATTCACAACAATTTGAATAAATAACTACTCAGAAATGCAAATGCACCAGAGGATTTTTTTGACATCGGTCAGTGGCCGCCCAGGTGCATTTGGAGGTCACGTCCAAGTGACGCCACATTTGGTGGCAGTCCAGTCACAGGCGGGTGGCAGGAAGGCAGTAGTGCGATAATTGACTGATGGGAGTGTCTCCAGAGCCCCCCAAATCGTCTGATGATCGACCGATTTCAGACTGCCACCCCCCTGCTCTCGTGCTGCCCCACCGCCACCGTCCGATTGTTAGAAATCATTTGGTAGCAGCGCAGGCACTCGACGAAAGCTGTTGATGTGGGCGGGGAACCCGGCAATGACCAGACGTCAACCTGGTGATCTGGCCACCCTGGGTCCAAATGGGAAGACGGCATTGATGCTGCACAAATCCCATCATGGCATTGATAGCACCACAGTGACTCTGAGACCTGCGTATTGATGGTTGATGCAGAAAAGAATACGGAGAAGACAGAACATTGTGTTTTCTTGGGAGGAACACTGTCTGAAAATATGGAAATGTGTAAATTGACCAGATTATAATGTGTGCTCAAAATCTGAGTTGCGAATGACCAGTGGTGCAGAATGGCCCGCTTTTTATAAATCCCCCTGCTACCAGGCGGCTGGCTGCCCGTGGAACTTGATATGAATGGCTGCCGTCAGGAGACATTTACACATCGTCCAATCAGAGCTGCTATCGGTTGGCGATCCAGGTGCCATCGCCCTGTGGTCGCTGAGCTGCCACCTGATTATCGAATGGCGTCATCCCTGACACCTGATGACCACCTGACTGGCGCCGTCTGCATTCATGATCATGCCAACGATTTCCAAAAAAGTGGGCTGCGGGATGAAATCTTGAATGTTCTGCCGGTGTCTCCCCATCCCGCAGCATTAAACTTAGCAGTTACTTCTTCAAGGCTTTTCAGACTTTTCAAACTTGTGCTTGACTTCATGTATCACATTAATGCTACACTTTTTCCAGAAGAATCTTCTTTCTAAATTTGCTTCAATTTGTTATGCCAGCAATTTTCTTAAGAAATTATTTTACATCAAGAACAATATAGCCAAACCAAAACACACATATCTGGCATTTTAGAGAGCCGGATATTGTGAATTTTCCTTGTTTTTTTTTTGTCATACAGCTGGCCACAAGCATTTTCTGCTACCCTCTCTTAAATAAAAAAATGTCACATTACATAAGACTCATTTGATTGCAAACGACATTACTCTGCTGCCATCGCTGCCTCAAAAGTTGCTGAAGGCATGTCTGAGGTGGATGGTTCTCCTTTTGTTGTTAGCACGAATCCTCGAGTGAGGGATAAGCACGTATTAACCGCAGACTTGTGCGAGATTTCAGAGGAGTCTACGCTTGTCAGAGATTTGTCTGAAGTGTTTATTGCCATGGGGGTGAGAGTAAATCTGAATGTGCAGAAGATGAATAAAGTTATTTATTCATCCACTTATGCGTATGTAGGCAAACATTTCAGTGACTCAAGGGCTCATTTACCTCACAAAAACAATTTTCAAGAATTATGTTTATTTTATTCTTGCTCAAATTGCAATATTAATATTTATGCATTTTATGGCACCTTTCAAAAGGTTGTTTTTTTCTTTATATTTAAATATTGCTTTATATTTTTGAGCTAAAAAGCAATGAATTTCTCACATCAATGACCCATGAATCAAAATACTTTAGAAAATGCTCGGTGCACAGTTTTGACCTGCCTTTGCCACTCGTACTTACAAATTAATTCATTAAACTTTTAGTTTTTTTGTTTTTTTTTTTTTTGAGATAAGGGGCTCACTCGTTCTGAGGGAATTCAAAATGAAAAAAGACGTTCCAAGTTGATTGTTGAAAGCAGGTTTTAGGTGATATGCAAATGGACTGACAGTAAGAGGCTTTGCATTTCCTTCCTATGAATAAAAATGTGTGTTGCTGAATTGGTATTCTGTGCGGGAGTCAGACAGATACGACAGCTGAACTTTGAAATGAGCTTGGGAGAAATTACAAGCATATTTTAGCAACATCAACTTTAAAAAAGGAAAAAAAAAAAAAAAGCTCATGAGCAAGGTATTAAACTGCTTCCCTCCACAGGGAAACACAGATTGTAAAGCAGAATTAGAATTATGTGTGTGTGTGTGTTTTACATTTTGCGCTTTTGTTCCTTTTTTCTTGCAGGGAGTGCTTACAGGGAGTGCATGGATAATGGAACGTGGGCTTTGAAGATCAATTACTCTAATTGTGAGCCCATTTTAGAAGAGAAGGTCAGTGGGGTGATAAGGGAGTCCATTTGAAAACAGCCTGATGACCATCTTAGTTCAGTAGTTGGAGTTAAATATCACAGTTTATCCTTTTATAAAAAGCTAAATGTGTTGTTCTGTTCCTTTTACGCTCATTAAACTGCAGTTTTCTGTTTGATGTGCTGCTATGAAATACTTCAAACACATGAAAACATGCAAATGCGTTCTTGTGTCTTTGTAAAGACTGGAGGAGGAACACACAGTTTGTGCTGAGCCGTGGCCTGGTTACCTCCATACGTGTTTCTCCAGGTCACATGTGTTTCTGGGTCTCGCTGTATTTTTATCGGATCCTTTTAAGCAAAAAAGTATGTCAATGGCATTTGGATTCTCAAGCTTTGATAGAAAAGCAGCTGCGAAACACATTTTTTGTCTTTAGAGCGATGACTTTTCAAATGTCTTCAGTGCTGTCACAATGTCAGGATTGTAAAAATACTTTAAATTAAATGTACTCCAAGATTATCATTTAAGAAATCCACCAATACGGTCGGTCCTAATTTACATAATTTGTCACCAGACATTTTCTTAAAAGGTGGTTATTTTGTCTGTTTTCAAAGGATTGCTATTTCTGGATAATCCAAACTTTAATAAATGTTTTCTGTGATGTATCTGCAGAGGAAATATCCCATGCACTATAAGATAGCTCTGATCATCAACTACCTGGGCCACTGTATCTCTGTGGGGGCTCTGGTCGTGGCCTTCGTTCTCTTCTTGTGCTTAAGGCAAGTACAGAAATAATTCAAATGTCTTCTGTAATGCATGAAACCACAGTGAGGACAATCAGTGGAATTCATGTCATATCTGAGACTGCTTACCATTAACTTGCTCATGTCACATGAGTAGGCCTCTGTTGCTCAGCGCAGACGACCACTCTGACTAACAGAGGCTTCAACTCCCAACACTTCGCTCTTCAGGGCAGTAGCTCCTCTTTGAGTGTCCTAATTTAAAGATCTAATCCTGCTGTTTTGTTTTTTGGATAATGAATGACGTATTTTAAGAAAATTAAGCTAAAAATTGAATGCCTGAATATTTCTTTATTCAGTCACCCGCCCACAGCACAGAGGTACATTTCTCATGAACTCCTGCTGCTCTGCAAAAACTCTGTCCTAGATAACCACAGAGGTTTGTTTTTTTTTGGCTTAAAATGACAAAATCACAATACAAAAAACACTGGGAACAATTTGAAAATAGATCCAAAGATGATTGGAGTGGGTCAAATGAAAATCGTGTTTTTGGTGTTTTTACTGTAACATGTTTTTGTAGCAATTTACTCATTAAGGGGGACTTTCTGTATATAAAATAATTTAGGATCAAAAACTGCGTTTCTGAGCATTTCTTTAATCGTGATGAATCAGGAACAGAAGAAAACCCACAGTTTATGGAAAAGCTCGGGTTTGTGACGCAGTCTTCCTGTCTCCAAGCATCCACTTGCAGACAAAGAGATCCAAAAACGTCTGAGCTGCCATCTGTCTCAAAACTGTACAGCTAGCTCAGAAATTGCTTGCTGTATTTTTTTATTTTTTTTTTGCATTGCTAATGTTAGCTTAGGCTTGTGAGGTGCTATAAGCTAGCTGTAGATAGAGTAAATCAAGGGTCAGCAACCCATGGTTCTTTCATCTTTATGTTGCGGCTCTGCATGGCTTGGGAAACAAATTATAAGTGTGCGATTAAAGTGTATGTTATTTGTCTCAAAAGTGTGTATCGTGTCTTCATATTAAGTCAAAGTTTTTAACTTCTTTCTTCAGACCTTGTACAATTTCGGTGATCAGCATTTGCCTTCTTCAGAGATGTTGACAGCACTTGACGTGTCAGCAAGCAGCCGGCATGAGCGGAAAGCCCAGCGACACCGAAACTGCACAATATCTGAAAAAAGTATTTTATTTGTATTTTTTCGTTTGTTTAATTGCAGTTGTAAATTGTAAAATTATTGTGATCTCGATACATTAAAATATAGGTCAGGGCTCTAAATTAACAGCCACCCACCCGCCAAATCCGGGCAAAGCCTTTGACATTGAGACATTGTTCATCATCTCTGACACGGGACTCAAACTCACAACCGTGACTTTTAGGTGTCTGCCTTCCCTCCCAATTCGACTACTACAAGCATCCATCCCAGAATTTTTTTGAACATTTAATTCTGACTTTATTGCACAGATTTAATTTTAACATTTGCCGCAGCAGCTGGTGCATTCAGGGACTGCATTGAATTTCCGCGCTTTCATTAAGAGCTCGCTCTCGCTGCATTCAGGTGCGCTGGTAATTTCTAGCATTTGCTCACACCAATCTCAGACAACACAAACGCACACTCACTTGTGTGTCATATCATTGTTACTTTTTGAAATGACTCAGACTCGCAACTACAACACACTGATCTGTCAAAACACACGCAAAAATGTTGCACAATTTTCAATATATGCATGTTTTATCAATGCATGACATTAGAAAAAAACTTAAAAGTAGTTATTTTACTTATTGTTTATCACAAGTTTTATTTATTAAAATAACGTTACATTTCTGTGATGTTATAAAACCTGAAATAAGACTACACTTTTAATTATAATTAGTGTTTTGTTTTTGCGAAAGAATAAATCAAGGGAACAACTGTTTTACTTTGTAAGACACAAAATTATTTTTCCTGGTTGCCGACCCCTGGTGTAAACAAAAGGTTAAGGGGAAATAAGCGTTGGCTAACTTCTGCAAACAGTCCCGCCCACAACTCAGAGGCAAATATCTAATGAGCTTCTGCTGCTTTACAGAAAATACATCTTAAAAAAACAACACAGACTTTTAAATGTTGGCTAAAAACTCCATAATCATTAGTTAAAGTCAGCTGGAAAAAATATATAGTTAGAGTGGGACAAGATTATGAGGATATTGACAAGATAATAAACAGAGTTAATATTTTTTGAAGAAAATGCTATACCTTTAAAATGCTGTTTCTGACTCTATTGTACCCCATGCCCACCATCTGATCTTTTATGTAAACTTAATTTAAAATCTTGCACAAACTGAGTTGAATTTTAAGTAGCTCTTGAGTAGCTCTTAGTAGTTTGATTTTGCATGTAAATGCTTTTTCATCTGAGTCATAGGAACATTTATCAGACTTCATGGGTTTTACAATTTACAGAGTTCTGAAGTGAATCACAACTGTATAACTAAGAATAAGAACTGCTGATTGTTAAATGTGTATAATTTTAAAGGGTTTTTTGTAAAAACTTCATGCCTGATGTTTGCTTGGTCTCATCTGGACAAAAAAGAAGAAAAATAATGTGGGTATAATGTGGGTAAACTGTGAAATGTGGTATTGAGATTTGGAGTATATGTATTTTTATTCAGTCATTTACGGCAAGGACCAGATAGGTTTCAATATTTCTCTCTGAGACTCATTAAAATTCAGTATCCGGTGAAAATGAATTGTAGGCACAGTGAACGACCCCTTCCAAAAAATTGACATCACAGCGGGAGAAGCCGACCAAAAAAAATCTAATGGAGCCAAATTCTCTTGTGGGGCTCAAAAAACATTTTAAAATTCACTAATAAAACCAAAACAGGCCACAGGTTTTATGGCTTTGCAACCATGTTGTGGCAAAGTGTGACAAATTTTTCCCATTTTTCCTCAATATGGAAAAAGAAAAACATTTTTAAAGCAATCTTTACAACATTTTACACAAACTTCACCAGTTAAAAGTCTACAACCACAACGGACATTTGATTGACTTTTGACTTTAGGAAGAGGCCGCCATTTTGAATTTTTAAAGAAACAATTTTAAACTCTTTCTGTGGAGTTTGATAACTCATAAGCATCATTGGGAAGCTGCTGAGTGAAAAATGTTGGAGTTAGAAGTTGTAGATTTTGAATGGCATATGCGTGACAAGCTTGCAAAAATTGAGTTCCCCTGTAGCTCACAATATTGTGAAAATTGAACACGTAAATCTATGGCCCAAACTGAACAACTTACGATATGAACATATTAGGATTGTGTGCGTGGATAACAAGGCGTGGTCAAGGAAATCCATAAATGAACTTTCAGCAATTCTTCCAAAAATTACAAAGACCTGTTCGTTAACCCCAGGCAACCAAAAAATGTAATAGTTGCTATGGAGATAAAACCAACACAAAAGCTGCCATTTTGAAAAAAAATGTTTTGAAAGAATTTGTTAGTTGCAGCTCTGACCAGGTCAGCAGAAGCAGTGCGGGCAGGTAGAAAGGGGGTAAAGGTGGGTGGCAATGACAGGCAGCACCTGTGGGTCATAAAAAGCCACATGCAACTTTAATTGTGTGTTTTAACAAAATAAACAGTCCTTTTTAATCGCAAATCTCTAGTTTTTATGTTGGATGCACCTTTTAGCAATTTTAAATTTGTTGTCATTTCTTATTTTTGATGACCAAATGATGCACTGTAGTAGTAGTTGTAGATGCCAATTAAATTCATTTCTTTAGCTTTTTTTGTTTTTGAATAAATGAACTGACCTATGAGCACTTTGAATTTCATTGTACATGTGACAATGACAAAAGTATCCATCCGTGTATATACACGTACAGATGTAGTGAAGCAGACCTCAAATATCCCAGTTTTGCTTGTGGTTCAGGAGCATCCGGTGTCTTCGTAACATTATCCACTGGAACTTGATCACCACCTTTATCCTGAGGAACGTGATGTGGTTTTTGCTTCAGCTGATTGACCACAACATCCACGAGAGCAATGAGGTAACAGAAAAGATGAAAAATGATTATTGAACATGATTGTTCGGAATCCTTTGGCTGACTCAGTCTCTTATTTTTTCAGCCGTGGTGTCGACTGATTACGACCATTTACAACTACTTTGTGGTGACGAACTTTTTCTGGATGTTCGTTGAAGGATGCTACCTTCACACAGCCATTGTCATGACTTATTCCACTGATAAGCTGAGAAAGTGGGTTTTTCTCTTCATCGGATGGTGTAAGTGCTTTGACAGTAACAGCACACGCTTCATTAATATCACCGATTGCACACATTACAAATGCAAAGCAAGATGTTTTGCGTTTTGCACTCACTAAGCAGTTATTTTTCTGAAATGACTCATTTGAACAATTCAAACCACACAAAAGGGATTTTGTTTCTTTTTATGCGCAACAGTTTGAGTTTCCTCTTCACTAAAGATTCAAAAAGTGATGCGTGGAATGGTGCACTTTTAAGTTCAGGCATGAAAATAATCACACTTTTAGTATTTTTTTTTTTTTTTAAAGGGGACAATGCAATTTAAGAAAAAAACACATAAAAAGCACATTAAAAAAGCCAGAATTAGCCAGAAGGCCAGTTTTCATCTGTATTCCCCAATTTTTGCTGAGATGTTAAAGACATTTAAAAGTGTTTCTTCCAAGTACTTTATACTAGATTTATTCTTTTTTTTTGGTAAAAATAATAAACTTGACATTGGACGACACAGACTTAAATACAAGTATTCATTATATAAAATACAAATTTCCCATCATCTCTAAAAGCATTTTCTGCTTTAGTACTAACGATTTATTAAAGTAATTTGGTTAAAGGGAAACATGATGAAAAAGGGAAAAATGAACAAAAACAACATGGAAAACTGTTCAAATTATTCTATTTGACGCTTTTATTTTATCTGACAATGTGCATTTGGAAAGTGGAGTAGGTAAGTGTTGTGAGCTGCTTTATACGCTCTGTTTGATAAAACAAGCCTCAGTGTCAGAGAAAAACACCTGCTTGATTCCCAAGAGATGACTTTGTGTCCATGCTTGTTTTCATTTAATATATTCGATTTAATGTGATCTGAACAAAGACAAGCTAAACAAATAGATGCATTGGCTAAATGCATTTGTTTTATTGGTCAACAATTTTGTGATTATTTTTCAGCAAAACCCCAAAAATGGTGTTCAAACTTCAAACCCAAAAGCTCACACGCTCTCGCTGTTCCTGTTGTGTTGCAGTCTCCACTTGGTTTCAGGGTTCTTCTCCTCATCCGCGGCGCCTCTGCTGCTCATTATGGCCGCATTTGTCTCTTCAAACCCGCTTAATCTGCTGTGTGAGCTGCTGACGATCTTTAAATTCTCTGGGGGCTCAGCTTGTCACCTCATGATGCATTTTCAGCTTGTTTTGTTCCAAGCATAAGAATGTGCAGGAAATTTCTTATGCACAAACAAAAGCAGACAACTGCAACAAAAGTACATTGTATGGAATGTTTCTGTTCTGTTTATGTTCAAAAGTCAAATAAATGATTCGTTTGTTGCCATCAGTTTATCTTATAATTTAGCTTTGAAACTTGTAGATTTATTTATTAACTAAAATGGTCTAAGCACATTTTGGACTTTCTGCAGTCCTAAACCTGAACTTCAAAAGCTGGAAACAGCCTCACTTCCCCAAACTTGAGCTGGATGAAGCAGATATGAAAAATGGATTGATGGAAATCCTGCTGGCCATTCTGTTTGTTGTGGAGTGCTGGTCTTTTAGTGCCCAGACTATTTGTGTGCCCAGACTGGAGGCATTTGTATATATTAGAAAAAGGAAGATTAACCACATCGGATTGGAACATGAAAGTAATTTACATTTTTTAAAATTTTTTACACAGATTTTGAAAAGACCCAAAATCTTGAAAACAAAATAAATCTAACAATTACAAACTAAAACAAATACAAGACTGTAAGAGTGCTGTCAAACTGAGAGGATTCATGCTCATGATTTTGAAGTAAATCATAAAGAACCTGTAATCCATCTGAACGAATCATCAAAATTATTTAAATTTAAGAGCAAGAACAACACAGATCTTTTCCAAACCCAAAACAACAACAGCAGCATCAGCTCAACAGCAGCTCTGCACATATGTTATAACGGGTTACGTTGGTACAGGTTTATTTGATTTTAACATTAATTGCTTTATCTATTTCTGGTATTTTATTCTCATTTGTAGAGTTTTTTGTAATTTGTAAAATATAATAAAAACGAGCAAACTAGCTTCTGCTAAAAACCTTACTCTTTAGGCATAGAACTGCTGTTTTATATCTGTCCTAATTCAATAAATAAATCCAGTTCAGTTCAATAATAGATGCAGTAAATTCTCTTCACTATCTATCAATAATTCCTTACTATACAGATTATTCATTCATTCATTCATTTTCCAATCCGCTTCATCCCTTTCAGGGTCACGGGGTTGCCGGAGCCTAACCCGGCTACTCATGGGCGAAGGCAGGGTACACCCCTGGACTGGTCGCCAGTCTGTCGCAGGGGCCATACAGATTATACTATATAAATCAATTTTGATACAAAATAAATACATATTTTCAAATATTTCTCAGTAGTTTTGTTTGAGTGAATGGTTGAACTAGTTTTAAGAAGGAATCCCTGAGATATCACACTCCCCAAAGTGGTGCAGATGGACAGAGGGACAGTGCGAAAACAGTTTGCCTCTGGCTGCAGCAGCAGTCAGCAAAGACACATGAAAAATAGATTTTAGCAGCGGAGACCGTTGATGGCAAATGGATGAAAGATTGACAAAGCTCAAAACTTTATAAGAAGAGCTGAGAAAAAGAAAAAGAAACGTCTTAAGTTATTAAACTGATTTTTTAAAAAAAACTTCACCCGTCCTCTTTTAAATAGATTAAATAACCTTTGTTATTTTGTCAAACCCTCAGATGTGAATCCTCATCACTTTTGTAGAAATCTATTATCGCTGTCCATTTTTATGAAGTGATATTTGTGCCACCACATTGAGAACAAAAGTCACAGTTTTGAGATGAAAACTCTCTACATTGTAAACAAAATGTTCAGTTTCAAAATGAAAACATTCCAAGTAGCACATAAAAATACTAAATGTTTGCTTTCAAAATACATTTTTTGCATTTGCAACGCAAATGTTTTCAGATGTCTCTCATCTTGCTTTCTCACTATCTTTGTTTTTGTTTTCACAACTTTCAGTTTACTGTGATATTTTCTGCCACCAAACAGCCAATCACAGACAGAATGGTTCATGCTGATTGGTCTAGATTCTATCCAATCAAATATGTCTGCCTCACATTCACCGCGCCTGGAGCAGACACTGAACTTTGTATCGTTCTGTTCGACCAGGATTCAGCATTCTTCAACCAACCTGGCCCTTTTCCCTCAGAGCTGAACCCAGAAGGAGCAGCAAAGCCAAAATACAACACAGTTCTGGATTTATATTTGTTAGTTTAGTGACCAGTGTTTAAAAGCTCCGACTAGGGAAAAAAAAAAAAAAGTCTCAGACTCCAATTATTACGTCTAGTGGGACGCTACATTATGCAACTGTTAAGGATTTCTATTAATGAACCATAGTTTTTTCATGAAAAATACATTGAAATATAAAGACAAAATAGCATTTTTTCCATAAATAATTGTATTTTCTACTTTAGACAAAAGCACACGTGTTTTTACAAATAAGAAACCCTTTTCAACATATTATAATCTACTGAAGCAAATTCATGCAAGCGAATAATTAGCATTAAACGTAAAAAAATACAATTTATTCTGCTAATACACTCAGTCTACTAGCATTCTTTTCAAACTTTATTTGTACAGCACTTTTCCTATGAACCATAATGCAAAGTGCTTTTCCCTACTTAGAACTGCTGTCAATAAGCAGGACATTGTTGGTAGCCTTAAAAAGATCCCAAAAGTAAGTAAATATGTTCAAATTTGGGCTGTCAACGTTAACGCATGCAAGTATTCATTCATTCATTTTCCAATCCGCTTTATCCCTTTCGGGGTCACGGGGTTGCTGGAGCCTAACCCAGCTACTCATGGGCAAAGGCAGGGTACACCCCTGGACTGGTCGCCAGTCTGTCGCAGGGGCC